>BLXL01001071.1:0-21018 GCA_023170135.1 Acarapis woodi
CACCAAATTATGGATTATTGGTGGCATTGCTAAAATAGATAACAATTTTCACTTGCTCAGTGAAGTTTGGATACTCGATGTAGGGAAAGACAATAAATGGATCAAAGCTAAATTTCCAGTCCCAATAGCGTTTGCGGGAATCTGTTCAGTGAATGAAGAGTCTATATATGTAATTGGCGGTAGATGCGTGGGTTTAAATGGCAAACTACAGCCTAGCGAAAAAGTATGGTGCTATGATGTGTCATCGAGACGATGGCAACAAATCGCTTCATTGAAAGAACCAAGAAGTAATTGCTGCTGTGTATTTTTAGATAACAGAATTTATACATTTGGTGGAAGTCTAGAAAACGATGCTGAACATTTAAGAGGACAAACTGCTGAATTTTATGATTTAAATAAGCCAAATAAAGGTTGGAAAATGTTGGATGAAAACCTTCCAATATCAATCTCCGGTCAATCAGTAACCGTTGTCTCGAATTTTTAATCATTTATATAATATACATATTCGTCAATTTTTGAACTAAATAATTTAGTTTTATTGTGTATTAGTCTTTTTTTCACATATGCGTAAATATTATATTTTATCATTTATACATAAATACTTTATTTAAATATAGTTATTTCTCTGAATTCAAAATACATTCATTAATATTCTATTAATTTTTCAAGATTTTTTTTTCTGAAATTTATTGGAAAAAAAAATTTTATGCAAAATTTATACTCACCTGCATTTGTAGATCTTGGGAAATTTAAATTCAATATAACGTAAAATAACACAAAGAAATGTAGTCTAAAGTTGTTCAGGTTAGCCATCTCGAATGAAGTATACTAGAAATAATCAAAACCTTTATATTCTTATCTGAAATTCTGCATTTTAACGATGAGCACTATTTACAAATAAATTAATATGGGACTTCGGCAATCAAATGATGAGTCGTTTTATCTTTCTATTTGAATAATTGATGAAATGATGAAATTTTCAGATTTAAAAATTTGTCAATTTTAAAGATTTGATCATAGATATTTAAGTATATAATTAATGAAACACATTATGAGTTTAAAGTTGATAATATATTAATCAAATAGTCGACTTGAATATTTCATTGAAAGTGATATGTTTGTTATATGATTTCTAAGATTCTTATATTTTTCAAGCAACAATTCAAAATAATTAAAATCAATTTCAATCACGAATAAATTCATTTAATTAAAATTCGATATATCACTTAAAACATGTGAACTGAATATATAAAATGATTTAATTTATCATTTTAACTATTAATTAAAAGTGTTGCTTTGTGATGATAAAACTATTTCCTCTTTTTTTCAAAGTTTAGATCTTCGGGCTTTCTTAAATAAGTAAAATTTTACTACTTAGAAATTCACTATCAAACTTGCTTTGAAACTAAGTTTTGTGTGGTCTTGTAACGATGTATCCAAATCAAATCTGACATTTTTATTTTTTCGCTTTTGATATCCACAAATTATTTTCTCAGCAACAAACACAAATATGCTTTTTTCAAATCAATTTTTTTGGGACTTAATTAGTATTCTTACTCTTATTTTGCTTTAAATTTTTGTTAATCTAAATTGAACACTTTTATTTATCGAAATTGCTTTTATATACACTATGTGAAATTATTTTTCATTTCAATTATAATTTTTTTTCCATTTCATTAGTATGTAATCTCAAGATAAATAAGAAAAGACAAGAAAATTAGTAATAAGAACACGTGTTTATTAAATTTACAAAACATCAAAACAGATCCGAAATTATTGAGCATAATTTAATCGAATACATTATATATGGCCACTTGTTTCATGGTGATAGATTCAGTTAATTTATGAAAGAAAATTTATACAGTAATCGAAATTCAGATTGCCTGTTTCTGCTCCAATAATAGAGTCAAAATAACTTTTTTTTAAATGTAAGTTTCTATCACTTTAGACTAAAGCTCTAAATTCGAAATTTTCGGTTCAATTATGATAATATTCTTCCCTCAAATTAAAAGAAATAATCATTTCATTCGCTAAGTTTAACAGAGAAGCTGAATTATCAATCAAAAAAGAAGAAAAAAAAATAGAATTATTGGCCTATCAAATATTTTTCAAAGACTGTTATTCGTTTGTTCGATTAGATACAAATGTTGTGGTAAAATTAAAAACATATTTGACTTGATATGCCGAAAAAGCACTTATTATTTTTAGAGATAAAAAAAATTTTAATTTTCAAATTTCACAAAAAGTATCTTAAGTTTTAAAGTTATATTATTTTATTTTTACTGAATATCTAGAATTTACAATATGCATTATTATTATATTCGAAAATTTTCTGAGTGAAAAATAATGACCTTAAAAAAATGAACACTAAATGTAAATGAATTATTTTAAAATTAATTAAAAAGAAATTTATGATAGTTTATTTATTTAAGTGATAAATTTTCTTATTGATTACGTTCAAAAAAAATTACTTGGGTAGCAGAGAAGTTGCTTGGAGAATTTTACAAGTAAAATGAGAATTAGTGAAAATTTTAGCCATCTACACATTGAGCAATAAGATATTTTTCAATTTGCTCAAATTGTTTTTCATCTTCTATATTGTAAAATAAATTTTCAAAATAAATACTTTTTGCATCTTAAAGATTAATTTACATAAAATTATATATTATACGTTGCTCATTATGAAATGCCAACAAAATGAAAGCGAACAAAATATAATAAATTTTTTTTCCTTGGTGGCTAGAGTGGAAGTGTTAATTCAATATTAAGATTAGCTCATGAAACAATCATGATAAAATGATGACGAAGAAAATTTTGAAAAAAAAAAAATTTTTCAAAATTTTTGTGAACTGTGTATCTAGATCATTCATAAATTCACAAACATTATTGTGTGGCCTATTTTTTTGTAAAGCAAATACAATCAATATGAGCTGTTTTTTTTATTATTTAATCTAGT
The DNA here is from genome assembly GCA_023170135.1 of Acarapis woodi. Classification (NCBI taxonomy): domain Eukaryota; kingdom Metazoa; phylum Arthropoda; class Arachnida; order Trombidiformes; family Tarsonemidae; genus Acarapis; species Acarapis woodi. The sequence continues at coordinate 2,957 of BLXL01001071.1, forward strand.
TTGTCAACGAATGAAATTTCTGAATTCTTAGAAAAATATAGTCAATAGTACAATTTGATCTATAAACTGAATTTATCTGTGAATAAAATTAAATGGAAATCTGATCGCCTAATGACTATGAGAAACAGAAAAAAATGAAATAAAGAGGATAATAGTGTAATCTTAGAATTGTTCAATCTGATATTTTATCTGCTCATAAAAAATTTATCTCTGAAATAAAATCAAATTTTAGTATAATGATATATTTTTTATGTAAAATTATACTTAAAATTTTTTTTTTTCGCTTTGATTAGGATATATGATTAGGTAATTAAGCTTGTAATATAAAACATTAGAATATTTACAACGTTTTTAAATATTGTAACTTATTGATACAAATGATCTGAATTATACTACAAAACTATTTACATATTTTTTTTAATTTTGAAAATCTTGTTCGATAATTTGATTAGTATTTAGTCTGCATAGATAATCAAAAATATTTGATTTTGTTTTAATTTTAGGTTTCATAACGCAGATTTTTTTGACCTTAGATGAAATTTTATTTCCATATTTAAAAGACCTTTCACAGACAGACAAACCATCGAATCTTAATAATTTTATGCTCAAACATTGTCTTTTAAAATTTATTCAAGTAAACAAATTTATTAAATATAAATAAAAAATATGAATTACAATACATCTTTATTTTAAAAAATTTTTGTTTATTCTTATTTTCTCGCTTCTTTTCTTATAATATACATCATTTATACTTTCATTCTAGTTGTAGCAGCGATATTGAATAAAATTTTATTCATTCTTGTCAGTTTGATAACATCAGCTTGATTAGCTGATGTGATAGTCAAAAATAATGTGGTATGTGCTTTTGTTGTATGTATAAATTAATTTGGTAAGAATTGTATCAATACTTTTCAGAATTAAAACTTGCGATATTAAAAAAGTCTGAATGCGTCTTTTAGCATTAGAATCAATTATTGATTTTTAGAATTATATTCTTTTTTAACGAGAAGAATAATGAATGAATTTAGTTTATATTTTTAATTTCTATTGTTTCATCGGTTTCGAAAATTAATTATCAACTAATGATTGATGCAATCAATTTATTTGAAAGAAAAAATTTAGAGCAATAAGTCGGTTACTCAAACTACTATAAATGTAGCAAATATTTTGGCATCGAAGGAAAAATTTCATTTTTTTCTGTGCTCTTAATTTTTTCATCTTTTAATTAGATACATTTAAAAATAAATTTATTGAGGAAAAGAATTCTCCATAGATGTGCCCACATTTTTCTGATTCGAAAAGTAAGATTGTTAGAGTGAAATTGAATACAAATTGAAAAATTGATTCGATTGAAATTCTTAAATACATTTAATTTTTGAATTAAATTGCATTTTTTTGTTTGTTCTCGTCATCATTTTATCATTATAACTAATTTACCTTAATATGGTTTTTAGTCAACCTAATGGCTTACTATTATTAGCACAAAAATAATAATTAAGGCAAATTCTTTGTCGAAATTCTTTTTTTTTTCACTAATTGATTGATCATTTTGAAAAAAAACTTTTGAAAATGCATATGAAAAGTTAAATACATTCATAAAAGATGCACTGCAAATCGGGAATCACGTTCAAACTTGCCTTTTTAGATAAATAACATCGGTGTTAGGTTAAACGAATAATGGATAGTAATTATAAACAATTGAAAAAACAGCGATAAAAAGTTCACAAAAACAAGGATTATTATTATTGCAAAAACTTTTTTCAAATTAGCTTAAAAATTTCGATTTTTAGTAATATGACTTTATCAAAAAAAACTCAATCGAAATATTTTGAAAAAAATTATTCTTTTCATTGATCGTTATCTAGAATCTGAAATAGCCTTCAATTTGAGAGAACTCTATTTGAATTAAGTCGGAAATATTCAAAGATTCAGTCTCTTATCTAAATTTGCTTACAGAAAATATTTTATCGTCCTGTAAGTTTTAAAAATAAAAAAAAAATAAAAAATAAATTTACAGGAAATAATTTACACGTAGAAAAGAAAAAAAAATTAATAAATTGTATAAAATACACTGCTGGATTTTGAGTGGCTGCTATTCAGAAAGTGAAAGACGATTAATAGTAATCACGATGGCTTTTGGAAAGCTTATAATAAACAAGTTGCAAAAGTTTTGAGGAAACAGAGAGAAAATAATTCATCTTAATTTAAAGATTTTTTGAGAAAATTTTGAATCCTAAGACTATAAAATAATTGTGTTGTATTGATCATATTAAGTTTGAAATAGTCTTCATAAAATTTGATAGATGCACTTGATAAAAATATATAACAAAGAAAGGTTGTTGATCAATTGATCTGAACTTATAGGATGGGCATACGACACACATGCATTATTAATAATAATTTTCAACATTTTTTATCCAACTAGAATACAAAAATCGGTCAAAATTTATTCGATTTTTATTAAGCAGGTCAAATTGCCTTAATTAAAAAATTAGTAATCTATCCAATAAAAATTGAAATTTTTTTTAGCCGATGTACAGAAAACTAGAAAAGAAAAAAAATTGAAACTTTTTTGATACCGGAGTTTTTTTCACTGAAAGCACATCTGTCCGGTAGTGATTGTAAAGAGTGAAATTTTGATAAAAAGATTTCTTCGAACTGATCATGCGTCTAATGCACGCGTGTCTTTTTTAAGATTCATATAACTATTTAGATCGTATGAATTTTTGAATTTAAAAATCATCCAAAAATATTGCTAATAAACTAAATTGTTGTTCAATGTTCATGACGAACATTTATTTAAAATTCTATGAGAAAAATGGATTCAAAAAATGAATGAAATGGTTCCGAATTATCTAATATAATAACTATTCGAAAAATTGATTAATTTTTATCTTTTAATTTGGCTATTTCGTTGACCGGTGTTGTATTGATAACTTTCGCAAGCCAAACGTGTCGCAAAGTCTGAGAAATAGTTAATCGTTTACTCGGTTCCGGTTCAAGCAGTTGATTTATCAAATCTTTCACTTCAACAGATAGTTTTGATTCAACTTCTTTATTATAAGTCCATTTGCGAGCCAACTGATTTTGCAGCATCTTGACGAGATCATTATCTTCGAATGGTAGGCCATTGTTCAACATCACATAAAGTACAATTCCCATTGACCAACAATCGCTTAACATTGGATTATATGGTGAGGTTCGGAGCACATCTGGTGAACAATAGGCCACACTGCCACAATAAGTCTCACTAAATATTCGTTTGCCTGAATATTTAGGCAAAATTAATTATTTGTTTGATAAACATACTGATTATTTAAATTTACCAGTTTTAGAGTCAAAAGCAATACGTGAAAATCCGAAATCAGTTATTTTCGCAAAACCTTGTCGATCTAAAAGTATGTTTTCGGCCTGAATAAAAAAAAAAAAATTTCAGCAAGTAGAATTAGAATAAAAATTAGTAAATAAAAAAGTGAGATAATAAAATAAAATCTAAATCAATTAATTTCGATACTAATAATCAACGGACGACTAGTATAAGAAAAAATTTTTCTTTTAATTGATAAAATTTAATGATTTCTATACACTCTAAACTACAATACTTATCAATAATAATCGCAAAAATCTATTTCGTAAGTTTTAAATTCTTGACTCGGAAGGCTAAAATTTTTAAATTAGCCTCAAAATAATGTCGTCTATAGGTTTTTTGTAAGTTTGTTCGAAAATTAAACCTTCACAGGGTTCAAAATTTCAAAGCTTAATAATGTATATCTAAATCGTATAATCAAATTTAATTAAAAAAAGTAACATTTTTTAATCAATAAACTTTTTTTCGACAATTTCAAACATTTTATTAACAATTAATGTTGAATAAGAGATTTCGTAATTTGAAGGTAAAAATGTCAAGGTATATTAAAGGAAGATAAAAATTTTTTAAAAATAAGAATATGAGCTTAATACTTAAAATGCATTTTAAATTTTCTAAGCTTTCATCGATATAAAAATTTTTTATAAAACTGAATTTTATTAGAGAAAATCAAGTTTAGTGAATCTGTAAAAATAAAACCGAAGTGAAACAATCACGATAAAAAGTGCTTGTGAATAAAAAAAATTCCAATTAAATGATAAATGAAATTTTGGATTAATTTGTTTGAAAATTAATTGATGAACATAAAGTTTTTTTTGTCGGCTATTTAACAATGCGAGAAAAATTTTTTCATTCACATTGTCTACACAACTTTAAGTGGTAAAATTAAAAAGCATCAAAAAAACATCAATACATTCATAAAAAAAGATAAAATTTTTTAAATTTAATTTACAATCTATTTCTTGGACAATTAAAAAAATAATAAGACAAATATTTTGCAAATTGATACAAAAAAAAATTTCAAGCTCAGCCAAATTCAGAGAGAGCTACTTGAGATCAATTTGCTTATTTGCAAAAAATTTTAATAAATCGACTACCAATGAACGATAATTTTATTGATTAATCAATATTTTAAACAATCAATAAAGTTGTTATACAGAAATACATATTTCGAAATAAAAAATTCAAGTGTTAATTAATGTGTAAAACTTTAAGAGTTGTTTTTATAAATTCGAATTACTTGTTAGAAATAATTAAATGAGAGCAAAAAAATAAATAAAAAATTTGAAAAATTTGATCAATAAATGCAAATTGTTCATTTGGTAAACAATGAATGATTTTATAATCGATTTTGGTTCAAATGCTATCACCATCATTGTAATAGCTTGTAATTAAAAAAAAAATCAGAAAATTAGGAAATTAGAATCTAAAAATGATCGTTAAGCAGTGTAAATTGCAATTTTGATTTTAAATTAAAAATTGTCGGCACTTCAAATATCGAGTAATAGCAATAAATGATTTGCTTTACTAAGAATCAATTGAAATATTTAACAAGTTGATAAAAAAAATTAATAAAATAATTCAAAATCAAAAATAGGAAACGGAAATACCTTAAGATCACGATGACAAATTCCGAATTGGTGGATGTACCGAAGACCATCGCATGCTTGTTTGAAAATAACTTTTGCTTTTTCTTCTGGGATAGGTCCATTGGCTTTTAAGTAATCGAGAATGTCTTGTGAAATTGAATATTTAATTAGAATAGAAGATGTAAAAACAAAACTTAAAACTAAGATAATGACTAACCTCCTCCGTCGGCAAGATCCATAAAAATATAGATTAAATTACCATACGTCATGATCTCATAAATACAAACAATATTTGGATGATGAAGACGTCTAAGTGTGTAAAGTTCGCGAGGTAAAAATTTATTTCGATAATCAGATGATGTTTTTTCTAAATCTATTACTTTACATGCGATTTCTTTATTTTTAAATCTGGCCTTAAATACCCTTGAAAATGAACCGAAACCAAGTTTTTCATGTAATGTGAATCCTTTTTTTTTTAATGTTTCTTCAATTTTTGGCGGACATGCTGGCTCTTCCTTATCGTCCTTCTTTTCATTTTTTTTTTTTTCATCTCTTTGATTCTTACCTTTTGTTGCTTTAGAATCGATAAATTCTGTTTTTTTTTCTGATTGTGATTTTTCCTTTTTGGACATGATTCTTATTTCAAAACAATTAAAAATTTTCAATATGAATTCTCAAATAAGGCAAAGAATTAATCCTTTCAAAATTGAGAACAAAATTCGAAAAATTTATAAGCCAATAAAAAAAATAAATATTTGAGTTAGAAAAAAAACAAAGTTAAACAACAATATACAGATTTATGTCGCGAATTAACTGTTGAATCAAAAAAATATTTGGAAATTGAGTTAAATTTTTTAGACTTATGAGCTCTTTAGTGTTTAACAGAGAGGAGTATTTGAATTAGCTATTTCTCTGCATATTTTTAGGTGATCAGCAAATATTTGATTCAAATTAGAAAAGTCTTCACAATTTTTGTGTTAGATCATGTTTAGCGACTTGGTGAAAACATTTATTGATAAAATAATCGAATAATTGTAATCAGAGAAACTACCTTGATAAAATTTGGAATATTTTATTCGTTATTATCGAATTATATTGCTCGGGTGAATTATGATTGATCTAATTAAATAAAATTAAAAATGCTTTGACAAATCGATTAGATATTTAGAAGAAAATTATAAACAATTTATTGTCCGAATATGATGAAATTTAATCATAATTTATTATTTTGAAATGATCGAATTCGAAATTTTTTATTATATTTCGCAAGCTCGTTTTGTTTTGTAATTTCTCTGCACATTTCAATGTCCGGTGTGCTCAATAAATTTTTAGAAAGAGACATTGTTACTTAATTGTTGATTTGTGAATTCGAATTTTTAACAGAAACATTATTTTTAGAGATCAAGCTTTGATGAACATTAGTAGGTTGAGATGTTTTTTTTATTTAGCTTATCATCACTATTTTGTAATTTTGTGTGCCATTTACTGTAAGGTGAGCATTTTATGTTATCATAATAATTGTTTTTAGTATTACTTGTAAAAAAATTTTTATCTCTGCTCAATATTCCTTGATGATCTGGCCAGAACAAAAATTTCTTTATATTCATCGATTCATTATACTCATTATTATTATAATGATTGTAATGGTTTTTATCTATAAATTCTTACCTTTGGATTTCATGAAACGGATATCCTGAATCGATACTCAAGTGCTAGTGGACTCACAATTTTTCTTGATTGAATCAATAATGAAAGCATTATCCTTGTATGTATTAGGTTCATCCGATGTGAAATTTGAATTTTCATCTGAGATTCAAATTAAATTTTTGAAGTTCAAACCAACTATTCGATTCGTTTCATTCATTTTGTTTAGTCTCGATTACTTCTTTCAATTTCAATTTTGCGGATTCGTAGTCCATATTGATTAACTATGTATTTAAAAGGTTCAGGTGTAAGACTAATAAGTTTAAGCGCGAGATATTTTCAGCTAACGATACGGATATTTGAGTTCAAAATTTAATTGCTCAGGAATTCTAATTGTGAAACCGAGCTCAAAAGACTTTCTTTGCTATGAAAATTTGATTTATGTTTTATAATAAATTAAATAATTCAAAATCACTTCGACATTCTTTGTATACTATTTTTAGTTTATTTCGAAATTCAAATGCTTATTTTGAATCTTTTATAATTTTCTTTAAATTATCAACAGTAATATTTATGATTAAATTCATAGCTTCGCTATCCTTCATTAACCAATTTTCGTCTTCTTTTTTAATTCTGTTTTCTCTAAGATGGGAAGAAAAGCCTAAAAAAGTGAAAAGTCCAAACATTTTTTCAGATCATTCATCATAATTAATATAATTTAATTTAATCGAATGTTTTTCTGGGACTATCATTATCGATATTAATTAAATTTAATTTGAATCACTATTCAAATAATGATAAACAAAAACTGAAGTAACTTTAATCACATGCAAATATAAAAATTTAAAAATGACCAAACGAATATTAATGAACTAAGCTATTTATGGTCATAAAAAAAAATGAGAAAAAGATTTTAAGGTTGAATGCTAATCAAAATAACAAAAATGAGAAAATTTTCGTTAAATAGTTTAGGGGACGTTTAATAAAGAATTTTTTGAAATTACTAAAATTAAATTTAATTAGGGTTGAATTTGAAAATAAAAATCGTAAATTTCTTCTTAAATTTCAAATTTTCAATTATGATTGTTTGTCAGATATTAAAACTATCTCTTTTTTAGAAATTAAGAATAAAATTATTATTTGGTATTCTAAAAATGGCGGATTCTTTATATCTGTAAATTTAGGCAAGCAAAAAAAAGTCGATCGAAAAAAATTTACCTATACAGGACAATATATGAATCATTTGAAATTAAAAATTTCTTGCTTTAAACGAAATTCTGAGCCTTGAGCCTCATGAGTTAATTAAAAATATTAATTATTAATTTAAAATTGACATATTAATTTTTTTTTTTTAATAATTACCATCTCTTTTATTAGTCTTCATCGAAACTATTTGGGAAAATTTCTATTTATTAATTAAAAACAATTAATTATTTTATTTGTAATTTTCACATTATTTTTCTTATTTCTCTTCAATTTATTAAAAACCCCAAGATCACAGTGGCAATAGATCGCATTTCGTCAAAATTGTAGTAAAATATAAATTATGAGCAATATTTTGAATAAATCAATAAATCGAAATTTGAATTCTTTAAAAACGTAACACAGTTTTAAAATTTAAAATTTTTATTTTTGACCTTAAAAGTTTATTAATTTGATAGGCAAAATAAATTTTATATTTTTACTAGAACAATTATTATTTAAAATAAAACTTTAAATATATTTATTATATTATTATCAGAAATTCTAGATTTATTTATTTTTATCTAATCATAAAACTCTATTACCTTTTATGTTCATATTGATATTTTTTTTAACAGCAATATGAAAAATTTTGAATTTTTTTTTTATTGAATAATAAATTTAGGCCAAATATTGAGTTTTACTTAAAATACATTATTAAATTAAAACAGCATTTTCGCTTATTTTCAAAATGAATTTGACGTGGACATGAATTAATTATTCTAAAAAATGTCCGATCATTTTTATTTTCTAGTATGTGTAAATTATATTGAAAATTTTTGAATAATTAAGCTCTATCGATTTTTCAAATTAAAAACTATTCATTAGCATATTAAATAAGAAAAAATTTAGAACACAAAGATAAAATTTTTATCCATAAAACCTTCAATTGATGTAAATCATAAGTAGACTTTATTTCAAATCAAAAAAATTTTTATCATTAATATTCAAAAAAAACCAACATCTTTAATTCTTATTTACAAAGGAAAAAAAGAGGTATTCTTCATCAAAATATATCTGTCCTAGCAAATATAAAAAAATCTTGTAATTATATGCAAATGTGCGAAATTCTAATTGTTGACTCAATTATATTTTTGGTTTGATCAAAAATTGTAAGACTATTATTTTTTTCTTAATTTTTTGTTTTTTTTTTTCATTCCGATAAATTTAACATCGCATAAAATTTATATTCTTGTTCTCCAAAATTCTAATTTGAGAATTTTCGTCATAGCATTTGAAAAAAAAAAAAATGATTTTATGAAGAAACAGAAATGAAAAAAATTTATTCGATAAAGACCTTTGCAAGATTTTAATGACTAAATGTTATATATGAAAAAAAAAAAATTGACCATGACATAATGAGTTTTTTTTCAAAAAATATCAATGTTATAAAAATTTTTTTTTTTTTTGACTTTGAAATTTGAGTATGAACTATATTAATGTTTGCTTCAATTTTTTAATTGATTGTAAGATCAGATTCAAAAATAAGAAATGTATTAAAATTTATAAAAAATGATAAAAGATTCGTTTATTATAAAAGTGAAAATTTGTACCCTAAGATTTGATCCAATAAGTCGCAATAAAAGTTTGATTTTTAAAAAACAATATATAAATATAAGTATTATATATTTATACTTAATTTTGAGATATATCAATTTATGATTTAGATTTCTTTTTACATGGTGATTAAATTTAACAAAGTTCAAATCATCATCTACAATTTCAAAGTCGTGTATATTATAGTTGTTAAGCATACATATTTTTATAAATTGATTATTTGTATATAAGAATTTTAAAATATACAATATATGCTACTCATAAGAATTCTTAAAAATTTCAATCTTAAATTAATGTAGACTTTCAAAAAATCTTTCCTAATAATTCAACCAAAAAATAATTTCGTTAATAATTATATAATTCGAAAAAAAATGTTTTATTTTTTATTTGATAGCTCAAAAGAGTATAAGCTAATATAAATTTACGAAAAAAATAATTAACTATATATAGAAATATATAGAAATTTTTTTTTAAGAAAATCTTAAAATTTCTTTGCAAATATATTTAATTGGTAATAAAAAAATCTATTAAAATAAATATATATATAATTTTTTTTTTTGATTTTCAACATGATTCATATGTTCAAATAATACCAAAATTTATTATCAGTGCATTAGCTTTTGGATGCCTATCAATAAATTTGACCAAAAGATTCGAAAAAAAAAATTATCTTCTCTTCCAACATTTGTAAAAAACAAAACATGATCGAAAATAATTCGAATGAATGATCTTTAATGATAATATTTTTATATTTATTTTTCTATTATTTAGAAATGTATGATTAAACCAAAAAATTTATATCAACTTAAAAGTCGGTCAATTCGTTATCTTCCAAAGGCTCATTTTATATTTGTGCCAATCAAGAATTCTATTTCATTAGCAAATTCATAATTATGTAAAAATATTTTGTGGTCTTGGAACAAATTTGTTGTATATTGTTATATTGATTCAAATAATAAAAGATTTATCAACATTTCAATCGATTTGTCGTGATATTTCAATTGTTTTATTAAAATACAAGAATCTTTTCAAATCAGTAAAAAAAGAAAAGTCTCACGAGTTTTAAGAAATTACGAAATATTAAAAAAATACAAACAAACGGGCCAAAAAAATAAAAAAAATAAAATAAATTTATATGTTGGGAATAAGTTTCAACAAAATGACTATTTTATCAGATACATTTCTTTTTCAAATTCTTGACTGTCGTTTTACATTTTCGCTTAAATTTCGAAATTGGTTTTTGATCATTAATGCCTAGTGTGAATATTTTTCATCCAAAAACTAAGTAATTGAAAGTTTCTTTTTAATATTGTTACTTAATTCGTTTTTTTCAAATTTTTAAAATTGTATTATATGAGACATTTCTTATTAAGATTGATTTGTAAATATTTCAGTCAAAATTCTAAACGTATAAATTTTCGAAATCTAAAATAAAAAAAAATCTGCGAATTTTTATTTCATTGGTAAAAAAATTATTTATTACACCATCACAATTTGATATAAGTCATCTTATTATTGAAAATTGTTAATGGAATAAAATTTAAAAAATTTTTTTTTTAAAAAATTGTTGACAGCATATAAAGAAATTTTTTTTTGTATGCAAAATTATTCTTCCCTTTAATATTATTGAAATAAATATTTTAACTTTTGTGTTGCATAATTTTTGTTCATGAATTGAAAGCATTCTTTATTTATAAATATTTTTGAATTTTTTTATGGACATATATATTCAATATGTACTTTATTTATAATAAATGAATATTTAAGCTCTAATTTGACTTTTTGATATCTAGAATATTTGATAGTATAATCATTTAAAACTTTGACTCCATATTTTTTATTTACTCAATGCTTTTTTTTTTCAATCATTTTGATTTATTGATCGGTCAAATAATGTGAATTTTCAAATTCAAAATATTAGGTGACACGAATTTTTACAATTTTTTGCTCCAAGAAATTTTTCATTTATTAAAAGTTCAAAAATATAGTAAGTAATTATTGATCACTTCTTGAGTTACGACATAAATCAAATGAATAAATATATGATCAAATTTCGTGTAAAAGCTCAACGAGTTAAAAGATAACTTAAAAAATATTGAGATATCAATTGAAAAATTTACAAAATTCACAATCTTAATCATAATAGAAAACGCCAAATCATTTAAATTATAGTTTTTTTTATAATTTTAAAATAATTTCAAAAATAAAGATTATAAACAAATGCATTATATCATTTATTCTAACTTTTTTTTGGTGAATTGTATCATACTATTATCCAAGTCTCAAAATTTCAGGAGTAGCAGACAAAATGATTTCAGAACAGTTCAATTTATATTATTTATTTGATATCACACATAGCTTTAAAATTCTATTAACAGTTCAAATTTCATTCTCACCGATAATTTTTACAAAATCATATTATATATGTGATTAATCCTTTTTTTTCGATTTTCTCTTTTAGCAAATAATAGCTAAATCTTTTAAATTTTTCAGTGATTTCTTGTGTTTTTTTAACTTATATATATTTTTTAAAAATTATTTTTCATTTTTTGATTGCAAGAAAAATGATTTTTAAAGAAAAATTTTCATTATCAAACCAAGTGTGTAGTAGTAAAAACATTGATCTCTTAAGTTTCAAATGCCAAATATTTTTTTCGGTTCTTTAATAAAAATAATTTTCACCAAAACATTTAGAATTTCTAGATAGTTCAAAAATATTTTTAGAGTTTGATTGGTTTGTTCATTTAAAATTATTTTTTTTATGTATGCGGTAATAAAAAATAGCTGTCGTTCAGTTAGAAAGCAGATTCCACTGATATTAAAAATATTCCAGGATTCATATCGCAATGAAATATATAGTGAGAAATTAAGTGTTGAATGCGTTTTTGAAAAACTTTAAATATAGAACGGATGTGAAATTTTTGAATTTTATTCCGATAATATTTCAGCTAGATTCAGTCCATTCTAGGCATTGAAATAAAAAAATTCTTATTCTTCATCACCTGAAAATTCTTAACAAGTAGATGTAGCGAAAAATACCATTATCTGAAATATAAGCCACTGAAAAAGCTTTTTTTTTATCTGTTTTAAATAAACTATGTGATCCTAATACAACAGAATTCTTATTAGTAAAAATTTTCAATATTTATTAGTTTATTTGTTTTAGCATTTTTTCAATTCAACTCTTAAATTTTAGCACTATAACTAAATGAGAAATAAAGATATATATTCCTATGAATTCCTTTCATTTTTTTTTCAAAAATATCTTTTTACCATCGAAATTCAATTGCGAATTATATTGAATTTTCCAAAGATTATAAAAACAAGCAGTATTTGAGTTTTTGAAAGATATTGCTACGCCAAATATAGAGTGATTGATAATAAATAACAAAAGACGAAAAACAAAAATTTTGCAAAAAGTAGCTTGAATAGCATCAATAGACAGCGCAATTGCGACAAGAGTGATATTTAAAGGTACATGTGTGAGAAGAAGCAAGACGGTTGAAAATAATGATAATGACTTGATGAGCTTTACATAGAAGGGTCTATTATTTTAAAAGTGTTAGCTTCTGCTTATGCTAGCGTATTGAATCGAGCAGCTTTCTTAGATAAATTTTTTTTTTAAAATGCTTGTAATAAGCTTCATTTCCTTTTTTGCTCATACCTGTCATGAAGATTTTAACATTGTATTTATTTGAGTAAGTAATTATATTGAGCAGATAATAGTCTTTACCAAACAGCATATCAATCGCTATAGTGTTATTATAGTGTATTAAATGAATCAATAAATGGATTTGAGACATTTTGACGAATTCGAAATGCAAGATATTTATATTATTTTAAATATTTTTTTTATCTTGTCGCATATCTGTCTCGCATCATTTCTTGATTTGTATACTGTTAATGAGCTCATTACAGGACTAACCATTTCTTCCTAAAAACATCAATCAGTTCTTGATAATATTCTGTTAACATAGAGTCCTAATTCTCTTACCTGATTTAATTTATACGGTCGTATAATGATTGAATATGTTGAAAACGATTTAAAACAGCATAAATTCTTAAATAGCATACTCTATCAACCGAAATCAGATGAAAATTTACGGACAAAAAGACATAGATATTAGTACTTTTACTAAAGAATATGAATGAATTGTTTGCTGATCAAATTTTATATTATTTGTAGACAAATGTATGTTTAAAATTTGAGTTTTTTTTATTTAAACACGTATATTAACCCAAAAATTTATCTGATGAAAATGTATAAAACGAATAAAATTAAAGAGAAAAAAATAGACTCATAATGCAAGGTGGTATTAATATCTACCTTTAAAATATAATATATATATAATACAAAAGAGAACAAAAGAAAAGATGGATATATTAAAACATCAAATGATTTGCTCGTATCAACTAAATGGTAATGTAAAATAGCAAATAAATTGTTATTATCAAATCTAATTTTATCTAAATCTTCTTGAAATAATACGCTTTGTGAAAAAGATATTTGTATGAATATTTCACGCAACACCGAAATTATTTAAAAAAAACTACAAGACCAAATATATGTGCTCATCATAAATAATTAGTACAATTTATCAACACATCGACTATATATAAAATAAATTTGGCGCACAAACATATATATTACACTTACATTTAATAATAAATATAACAATAAGAAATTATAGTTGGAATAGTCAAGTTGTGTAAATAAGAATAAGTCATACACTTTTGTCTCTTTTTATTAATTTTCTTAATCTTGAATTATTAATCTAGTAGTATAACAATGCTCACAAGAATAAATTCGATTGTGAAAATCAAAGTAGCAATTCTAACATACGTCAGAATTCTTCACATCAAATTTTAAATAAAAACTAATTTGCAAAATTAAAATCATTGAATAAATGCAACTGAGTATAAAAAAAAATTAAAGATCAAATTATAATGTGATAGCAAATGTAAATAACACGTAAGTGCCTTTGAGGCAAAAAATAAATTCATAATGATTTTCTACTACAATACATCTGAGATTTCGAGTATTGTGAACAAACATTTATAAATGCATTGAATTCATTAAGAAATTTTGCCAATTAATTTGCAAAAATTCAAAATTACCAAGTTATTCAATAAAGGTCAAAATTTTGCAAACTAATTAATTATAAAACAAAAAAGTGAATATAATATGGATAACATGTGATTTGTTTCTATTTTTAAGAAATTTTAGATAGTAGTAATAATGACAAAAGTAATATACATAGAAAATTAAATTTTAATGATTTATTGATTTATACAAACATCGGATAAGAGGTAAGCATAAGTTTTATATGCCAACAAATATCAAATAAGCAAATGAGATAAAGTTGAAAATTTTTAATTTTAAAATATTTATCGTTTTAATATTTGAAAAGCGAGCATGATTTTTGCAAATAATATTTGTTTTTTAAGAAAAAAATTTGATTATTTTTGCATTGTAAAAATGAAAAATAAGCAAACATTTTTGTGAATAGTGCAAACAAATATTTTTATATAGATTCAAAAAAATCATATAAAGACATTTAGGAAGTTTGAAATTTTATTCACAAGAAAGAATTCAGTCGAATTTTTAGAACTAAATAAATTTTAAATAAAAAAGTGAAGATGCTAATTAATCAACTTAATGATTTAGTTAATATAATTCGAAGTGTATATCTAAGAGATCATGTATATGAATTTAAATTTTCGAAATATATCGCAAAAAATCAAAATGTAAATAAATTCATTGATATTGAACAATTATCAGAAAAGGTGGCTTCTAAACAATCGATACTTTTAAGATATAGTCGACTTTCGATTAATATACGTAAATATAATGCGTTCTATAACAAAATTATATTTAACGATTTAATGACTATACTCAAAGAGATTTCATTAGATATTCATAATATATCAATTCAAGATTTACAAATAAACAAACAAAAATTTAAAGATGATTTCCAAACTTATAATCAAACGCTCTGCCACAACAAGATTCAAAAAAATGTGAATAGACCCATTTTTCCAAAATTCAATGAATCGATTGAACTCGATATCAAAAATATCGAATGGAGAAAAATGTTCAAACAATTGAATTACAAAACTAATGAAGTCAGATCTAAATTCTATGAATTAAACAATAATTACGAGATCGTATTTATTGCAACCCAAAAAATAATCAATCAAATTATAAACTATTGTGACCTGAACAAATTAAATAAAATCAATAATTGTAATCTTTTAAATACACCATCGTTCGTTCGGCTATCAAAAATCAATATCGTATCAACAACGAATAAATTTTCGCAAAATAACTCAGAAGAAAAAATTATCTCATCAAATGAAAGTACAAAAAATGATATGAAAAACACAGTAGATGAAAATATTGGTAATATTCAAACACTTCTTAATCTTCTTAGAAAATCAATTTTTGAACTTATTGAGAAGACAAATGAATTTGAATTATTGCTTTCTGATGTTCAAATAGAATTTACCCGACTAATCGAGGACCATTTTTGTAACCTAAATGACCAGATTTATAACTATTTGATAGATCCATTAAAACTAGAAGAAAACTCTATAGTTCCAAATGACATATTAAAATATAAATTATTGATTGAAAATTTACCGAAGAGCTCAGCTTACCTTAAATCTCTAATAATAATTAATTAAAAATTTGAATTTTGATTTAAGTAAATCGAAAATGTGATTATTCAAAAAAAAAAATGAAATAATTTAATTTAAATATTTTCATAAATTTTTTTTCTAATATTTATAATATAAAAAATTTTTCAATTAATAAGAAATTTTCACTTGCTTTATATTTAATATTAACAGATATAAAGATTAAATGATAAAATGTCTTTGAAAATAAAATTGATACAAATCAACAAATTTATTATTTATTTAGGTAATTTTCAAAAAAAATAATTTTACCTCACACATATTATCATTTTGTTAAAAAACAACAGCAAATAAATATTTTCTAACCTTACTTGAAATTTTAATTTCTATTAAATATTTTGGTAATTTAAAATGCTAAAAATACAAATGACAAAAAATAAAAATTATAACATTAATAAAATTTGTTATTTCATTAATTAAATTGGCAACAAATCACTTATATTAGATATGTGTTTGCTTTAAATAAAGGAACAAGTATCAATATTACATCAATTTTCGTACTAAAATAAATTCAAATGAGAAGGGCGTGAAGATAATGAGTGATGAATTCTAAAAATAACTATACAAAAAAAATTTTTAATGGTAGATCAATGAGAATCATGATTGTGAACAAAAATTTTATATGTTGACTGCATTGATCTTATTTTTTTTCTAAATTGGGCACATAGACTGGCTGAGGATTCGTTTCGGATAATGTAGAATTATGTGAAAATTCGAATAAAGGCTTACAATCCACATTGTACCACCAACTGCAAACTAATTATTGAAAATTAAAATTCAATTTAAAATTAAAGCAATTAATTCTAAAAATTTCTTTTAATTAATTTTTACCTTTATTTAACTGATCGAATAGTGTTCCATTTGCACAATAAAATGTTTGTTGATTATTTATTATGTTGTTTGAACATTGAAAGTAACGGATACAACCACTTTCATAGTCTGCGTAAAATCCAGGTAATCGATTTAGACAAGTAAACGATGATTTTGATATATTGTTTATAACCGGATAGTCGATTAATGGTAACCCTGGGACAGGTGGTCGCTTCTCTTGTATGTTAAGCAATATATCTAAACCTTCTGGTTTTAAATTTGATTTCTTTAAAAAATAATCCTTCATAATTTTTTTATCATTATCTAAGTAAATCGATGAATTTTTTAATTTTTTAATTGCATCTTTTTCATTGAAATGGAAATACATCATTTTGTGACTCGCATTTTGTGATTCGGATGTATGCACTTGATCTTTTTTACTTGAATTAGTTAGATTCGAATTTTTATCAAATAGATCTATAGTTGAATTTCTACTTTCTTCTCGTTTTAGCAAATCAGTTAGCAAATCAAACTCATCTTCTGTAAAATAATTGCGATAATTGTTGATCACATTCATACTGCCTGTAAGATTAATATATATTTTGGTTAGAATAAAATAAAATCTCAAAAAACTATATTAACAGACCTCCGTTTGTGTGATGTATTATTTTCTGTATCAAGTCGGTTATTGTTTGATTAAAATCCATATTGCTGAAGGATTCATCATCAACGTCTCCATTTTGATCACCAGTATTCATGCTCAACACCATTAGATGTGATATTGGCTCAATATTGGTCATATTTATGTTGTTTGTTGTGCTGTTTGCTTTAGACAACAATTCAAACAATTCTTGATTGATCTGGGAATTTGCAGGTATTTTATTTACTTGGTATCTTGTCTCACTAGTCTCCGTTTTTTCATTCGAAAAACCGTTCGAGAATTCATAGTTTTCTTTATCATTTTCATTGTTTAAAGCATCAGTATGAAGTGTTTCGTGCTGTTCAGCATCCATATTATGAATTTGAAAATTACTATTTTCAATAGATTCATCAGATTTTAATTTTTTAATATTTTTCTTATTTTTGTTTTCTGCGCCAAACGAATTATTGTCATCTGAATGTTCTGCATCAAATGTTGCTGAAAAATCACCAAA
>BLXL01001077.1:0-25795 GCA_023170135.1 Acarapis woodi
CAAAGAGATACAAAAAATTTAAAAAAAAATTTAGTTCATTCATTTAAAAATAATATGAATTTAGACATATGATTATCTTTAATTGACTATAAGGAACAAATCTAAAATCACTTATTTCGCTATAAAACTAGAAAAATGCCTCACAATAAGACGAAGGAAACGGAATGCTATCTAGTTGGTTTAGATTATTCGACTTGTGTTCCTGTTTTTAGCCAATTTCATAAATATATAAGCAAAATGATTTTCGATTATGAAAAAATTTCGATATTTATTTAACGCCTAAATAAGATTTACATAAGTTTAATGCAATTTGATATATGATAGTTATTCTAAAAAAATCTATACCTATTCAAAAAATCTGACATCTGCAGCAGCGTAAAATTAATTTCCGAATTTTTCTTTTCAGTTAATTTATTTATAAAAGAAATATGATCGAAAATCAATTAAAATATTTAATAATAAAGACAGTTTATAATTTTAATAATTAAGAGATGAGATTATGTATGCACTTAATAAATTATGACTAATATAAATAATTTTATCTTGCACAACATGAAAAACACATTTTTTTTCATTTCAAAAGACTCAAGTAAAAAAGTAAAAGTAGTAAAGCGGAAATTTATAAAAGCAAAAACATGTTTTAAACTTTGCATTTTTTATTTAGATCTGTAGCTAAAAAATTGAAGAATTTTTTTTTATATAATTTTATTTTATATTGTATATCTTCTTTTTTAGGATGTATTGACATAAAATTAATAATTGAATTAATGCATAATTTTATACTTGCTATGATTTGTTTATATAAACTCTAATGCATAACTAATAAACGGGATAAAATAAAAAAAAAAAAAAAATACATATTAACATTGAATTTCAAAGAAATATCTGAAATCGAATATTTTTAAGAAGAATATTTTTTTAGCATTTTTTCATTAGAATTCGAAAATTTTATTTTTATTTCCAGATATGATTAAGAAAATTCCAAGAAGTTAAGTTTTTGTTTTTTGAAAATTCATTACACAAAATGTATAACAATAATGTTTTTAGAGTGAATCTTGAATGTCTCTGAAATGTGTTTTTTCTATAAAATTTTTTTTATTTTATTTTATTTCAATTTTATTTATTCATTTTCATTATTTTGTATATTCGTAAACATCAGTTTTTTAATTTTTTTTTCATGATTAATTATTATCTAATCAGACTTAGTTCATTTGAATTTATTCAAATTTATAATTGGTTCGAAAAAATTTGATTTTTATTATAAAAGTATTAAAAATTTTTTTTCTAAATCAAGAACACAATAATAATTTATTCAGAAAATTTTCAATCTAAGGAATAACTTTGAATAGCTCATCTAATTCGATTTTATTGCTCTGAAGATTACAAGAATTATCTCATTTTTTTTGCCTTTATAAAAATTAACTAAATTAATTATGCTTGCATTAAAGTAAATTGTATTCATTATTCAGAACTATGAGCATCTTGCAAATTACGATTTAAAGCATTCAAATTTTGTAAGTAATGAATAGTAAAGTGATAATTTAATTATCAATTATGATTTTTCATTTGTATTATCCGATTTCCTATAAATTTTACGAATTAGTTTATGAATTATGGTAAAATGTTGAAATTATACCGAATCATTAATAATTGTCATTGAGAGACGTGTAGTTACTATTAATAAATATAGGTTTGTTATAATCATTTTTAAAAAAAAACTTTATGTGCAGTAATTATTTATTTTTTTTGCTTATAGAATGTGAATGCATATTATTTTACCTATTTTGTTGAATAAATTTTGAACAAATTTATCCTAACGATCTAGATCGAAGCGAGCAAAATTTATCTTTGTACCTAGAGCATTCATGTGATGATATCATTGATGCATAAATAAACGATAAATGCCACAATATATTTATAATTTGTGAGATTTCAATTCTGTATAATCGATATAACAAAAATCACATGCAATTTTTAATGGACGTTTGTTTATTTAAAAACAAGAATTCCTAGAAATCGGGTTAATATTAGTTTTGAATTCGTGTCTTCTCTGTAATTTTTTTTAGCGACTATTAATAATAATATTAATAATTAAGTGACCATAATAAGTCATATTACAATAGTGATAAAAAAAATTATGGCAAACAGAGAATGTCTGATTATGACACTAAATGTGTATCATGCACACCATTTTTTTGAACGAATTTTCGTATTCTATTAATTATATTAACAACTTTTTCGGTTCACTTTTTCCATCTTTTTTTCATTTTACGGTCTATAACATGATCTAGAAACTTCTAGCAAAATTATAGCTTTTTATTCTTGATTCTCTACGATAATAATTAATTATTATGCTTATGATTCACAGTAAATTCACAGGTTAGAATTTTCATCTTTCATCAAAGAAAAACTGATTACTAAATAAAATTTTTTTTTTCTTTATAATTTTTCTCTTTTTGATTATTGAATTATAAATAAATTTCCAGTCTAAAAATTGCTTATGTTACTACGAATTTTTTTTTTAAATGACCATTAACTGCTTATCAATTAAGTCTTCAACCAAAATGTTTTCAAATCGACATTGTATAAGTTTTAATGATTTTTTTATTTAATTTCTGCGAATACTTAATGGTCTATCTTATTCAGGCTAATATCTTACGATTTAAATTTTTTTCAATTTTATTTTATAAAGGTTTTCAGTTTTTTTTAAATATTTATTTTTGTTAATTTATCAATATAATCAACGACACATAGTTGTCAAAATAATAAAAAAATTAAAATATAAGGGTGTATCTGATTTTAAAATTAAAAATTTTACATTTTTTTTACTTTGTTCTTAAAATTGCTAATAAATATTTCCAAGATGTAAAATGTTTAAAAATTTTAAAATTGGGTTTTTTTTTTGAATGACTGAGAATTGCTTTTTTTTTGCCTTAAAATTTGTCTAAATTATTACAGATTAATAATTTATGATTATAATTTGAAATAATTAATGATAATTAAAAATGACTTTTTTTCGAGTTTAGTTAAAAATTATTAATTTGGAATAACATAATTTTAATCTGTTTCTAGAACTTAAATTCAAGAAAAGTCTAAGATTCTAAGCATTATTTACTATTATATTGCTAAGTTGGTAAAAATTTTTATTTGATTTTATTATTAATTTTTTCGTGAAAATTTTTTTATTTTCTTCTATGGTAATTCACTCATAAATTTTTGGATTCAGAGTTATTAGAATTTTAGTTATTATTCATTAATTCTAATTTTTATTTTTTCATTTTTCTTGGAGCATTTATTTTAATATTTTTCGCTATTAACACAATTAGGTAACAAGATTTGTTAAAAATTCTGGTCATCGTTGATTTATATAAACTTTTAGCCTACTCAACTTTAGTGTGTAAGATTTCACGATTCTATCTTTTATCTTTACTCTAACACAATTTGTGCAATTCAATGTGATAGAATAATGCAAATTTAATCTGTTTGATAGATCAAGAATATATATAAGCTTTGTATCTAGACTTCAAAAATTTAATTATAGAAAAAAAAGAAAATTACCAAGTAAGAACAATGTTCTGAAAACACAAAATAAAGAGATAAAAAAAAAATTGAAAAAAAAAGCTTTTCTTTTATTTTCTTAATAACTTATCATTGTTCTGGTTTGATGTTACTGTTGAAAGGTTAAAGCAGTTAGAAAAAATTTAAAGATGAAGATTGTTCTTAAGAATTAGTGATTAAAGTGCGCACGTTAAGCGGAAATTACAACAAATTATCTGAAAGAATAAAAACTTTCAAAGGCGAAGAAAAATTTTTATAAAGAAGGGTTACATAATTACATCATTATTGTTAACAAAGTGAATGAATGACTATTTTGTATTAATATTGAAATTTCTCGTTTAATACTCTTTTTATTCCACTCACTAGATAAATTTTACAAGGAAAAATCTTTTTAAAAAATCTTCAGGGTATTCACAAATAAGAAATCTAAATTGAAGAATTTTTAATGAATGAGTCATTTGTAAAAAAGTTCTCACTGAAGTCATTGACGATGAAAAATCCGAAATCTAAAAATAACTTAAAATTTTTATAATTTATAGATTGAGACTGAACTATTGTTTGTATCTAAAGATATATGAGAAATTATCAGACTATGTTTATTAATGCGTTGTTTGAATTCATGTTATTTCAAGGTATTCAATGCCAAATAAACTAACAAAATGAACAAAACATTGTTCTAAAATTTCAAATGAATTAAATCTTTGAATTTTGAAAACTTGAATTATATTTCACCAAAAATTTAGAAAGAATTACTTGAGAGAAAAAAAACGCGAGTAATTCATTCAAAAAATTATCAAAATTTCTTGAAAGCTAAGTTTCCATTAAATTTATTAAGAACATCTGAATTGTTTAATTGAGTTTATATCTTTTCTTATAAATCTTTTTTTTTTTTTGTTATTTAATTAAAAATTAACTATTAAATTTCACTTGAACTAAAAATTTTTAAATAAATTTTTAACCAGAAATCGATTATATGGAAAAAAGTCTGAAATTTAATCTCTAATTAATTTTTTTACTTTTATTCCAATAAGTTTAGAGAAAAAATTTGTCGTCATAAATCGTAAAAAGTTTTAAATTTTCGAAATCTGCCCAATAAAAAAAAATCCGTTCACTTTGTCAAGTGATTTTGCAGATCAATTTTTTGAGAGATGTTTTTTAAATCAATAAGAAATTGAAAAATCGGATTCTTTATATCAAAAAATATTTAGCTAAACCTGAACTCAGCAATTTTTATGAATTTCAAAAAAAAGATCAAAAAAGTTAAATCTGAAGTCGATTTCAGCGATAATATTTGTCAATTTATGATACTTAAGATAAAATCTATTAGGCATAAAAAAAGTGTTTTTGAATAATCAGAGTAAGAAAGAAAAGCTTAAAAAATTTAAATCATCTGATTTATTATTTGATTTGCTTTTTGAATTTTTATTAAAAATTTTAAAAAATAAATTAGGACATTTTAAGAATAAGTGAAAATATTAGTGTGCTGAAGCATAAAAGAATTAATGCTAAGTTTTATTTTCAATTTTATTAAAATTATGAATCCTCATCAAGAATTTCAAGTTCAATTGCAGTATTACGATTATCAAAATATAAATTTGTCTTATCAAATCAAACTAATTATAATTAAAAATTTTTATAAAAAATTTGAAAAATTTGAAATTAAAGCAATCCGCAAAAATGAGGTGATATTTAAATTTTTTTCTTTGAAAGATCTTTGTAATTATTTATTCAAAATAGACATCATTAAAATTAATATAGTTTTATAATCTTGATACTATACATAGTTTTTACTATAAATTAATTTTTTGAATGAAAATTGTGCATAAAACAAAAATAATTTTTTTGAGAATACGCCTTTTCTTTATGAAAAAAAATTCGACAATATTTAAAATGTATCATGATTTGATTATTTTGAACTGCAAATTTTTTAGAACAAATTAAAAGTCATTGATAAATTTTTATTAGTATTTTTTGAATTGGATTGAAAAGATTTTTATAAAAAAAATTATTCATTTCGGTTATAAATTATACTAGTAAATATCTAGTGAAAAAATTCAGATATTAAATATAGAAATTCGATTTATTTTTATTTAGAATATCGAATAGTTATAAAGCTAAATTTATATTTTATGAAATTTTAAAATGCTTTTAGCAGAATTGATTTAATGTTAAATAAAATTTCTAAATTTTAGTTTCAAATTAAAATTATTATTCATAATTTGAAAGATGGAAATAATTTTTTTTCATATAATGTTACATTACTATAAAATTTCAATTTTTTTATGAAATTCTAAACAACCTCTCTTGATACAGTACCATAAAATCATATACTTGATTTTCAATTTCTTCGAAAAAAAATTTAATGTGGAAATATTCCTTCAAGGTAAATCTATTTTTCAAATATTTGAACACACTTTAAATCTTTCGAGATAGATCTTGTATAAGTTTTATATAAATTAAAATGATCGTAAACCTTTATTTTTCACAAAAAACAAAATGGTTTGGTAATTATTGTATATTGTAAAATATTGGTTCGACCAATCTATAATTCTGCTTCCATAAAGAAAATGAGCTTTGTTGATCACAAAAAAATAGTCAAATAATTTTTTCTACTTATTTTTTATATATAAAAATTTATACTTCTAGTCAAAAATCATCTCTATCAGTGAATATCAGTAGAAGGCAAATGTTACTTGTGACTCAAAAAAACTTCCCGTATAGATTTTTTTTAAAGATACATAAAAATTTAATCAAATTTTTTAAAAAATCGAGCATAAAAAAGAAAAATTTTACATAGAGGCTAAAATAAATTAATAAAATATGAAAAATTATTTTAAAGCACATCATTTCTCAAATATATTTAGCTTTAGATTTTTTTTATATCTTTGAATTTTCTTTAAAATAGAAAAACAAATTCAAATTAAAAATTATTTTTTTTTTCAGATAAAAAATTTGAAATTAGTCAAAATTATTATTTACAATTAGTGTTTGATAATTTTCGAATAAATCATCTAATTTCATAAATCTAATGAATACAAATCTTTTTTTTGCCGTTCATCAATTGAAATTATATAAAATTTGAAACATATGCAGAATACTTAGCATATTTTTTTTCGAATTTGACATTCAACACAGCTATATTTAAAAATCTGCCTTGTATTATTCATTTTATGATCTTCATTGATAATTTGAATTTTTCGTCTTTCAATTTTTATTCTATCAATTAGTTATTTAAATTAAAAAATGGATAAAAACATATTTTCCTAAAAAAGAGTAATGAAAAATAAAAAAAATTTTAGGTGCCGATTAGAACAAAATAATTTTTTTATGATTTGAATTCTAAAAATAATAATAAAAATTAAATAATTTAATTAGATGATATTCAACAGTTTACTTATATTGAAAAAGAAAATTACATCCTCATTTTTTTTATTTCTTTTGTTCAATAGATTTAGATTATGATTTTAGCATTTACATTGCGAATAGTAAACAAAATATGGGCAAAGGTCGACTTTGTCTTACGTTTAGAGGAACATTCGGTAAGTTACTAATTGATTATTCGCATCTAAACTTTGATTAGAAAATCAAATTTTAGAATAAATTGCTCTTCAAAAAAATTAAAAAAAAATTTAAAATTTATTTAAAAAACTATTTGAAGGATCGAAAAGCTAAAAAAAAAAATTTTCTTTCTTATTTCATTTCTCTAACCATTTTCTATGTCTTTGAAATTGACAAATTAAGCTACCAAAACAACAATACTTCTTTGTCAGACGATAATACAAGGAGATCGAATCAACGTTGAAGATAATTCAAAACGAATTCAAACATTCAGCATTTGTGAAGTGCAGATATATATTGAAAAAGGTAAACTTATACTTTTTTTCAATAGGAAATTCGTAACGAATATT
Organism: Acarapis woodi; assembly: GCA_023170135.1. Taxonomy (NCBI): domain Eukaryota; kingdom Metazoa; phylum Arthropoda; class Arachnida; order Trombidiformes; family Tarsonemidae; genus Acarapis; species Acarapis woodi. The sequence continues at coordinate 7,467 of BLXL01001077.1, forward strand.
ATGTTAAATAATCAGGTTGCATTTTATGTATGGGAAACTTAAATTAAATTGCCTGGATGAAAATTTCATTGTGAAAAAACTTAAACACATCGACTGATCGATGCAGTCTATATTTGATCATATTGTTTAATTTATTTTAATCTTTTATTATTTTCTTTATAATTTATTTTTAAAGATGAAATTGAATGCGGAGAACCAGAAATACCAACAAATGGTTTGATCGTGAGTCGAACTAGGTCAGGACGAATAGAATATCAATGTAAACTTGGATATTATCTTACTGGATCAGTCAGTAGACAATGTCAAAAAAATGGTTTGTACAGCGGAGAACAAACGGTTTGCAACGAAATTCAATGCAAAAACGAGCACAGTAATGCGCCAATGGATGATAATCAATTAAGTTTACAGATAAGTGCCCAATTAAATTCTCTTCAACTGAATTGCGAACCAGGTTATCAATTCACAGGAATTCGTAATTATAGCCTTGTTTGTTTGGAAGATGGTCGATTCGACACAAGAATTTCTCCTCTTTGTGAATGCAAGTTTTATTTCATTAAAATATTTTATTATAAATTTTATATGAATTAGTCACATGAAAATTTTTTAAATTTTAAATTTGAATGCCTTCAAATTTAACTAATTTATTTCATTTTTTCACAATTTTGATTTGTCGTTCTAAATTTTTTTGATTACTATTCTTTAAAACAGTTATTGATTGTGGAAGTCCTCTTTTCATTTCGGAGCAAGTAAATGGAGAATTTATACCTTTAATAGCCAACAGAACAACGTACGGATCAATGGCCAAATTACGTTGTTTTGATTCTAGAAGTGTGTATAGTTCTAATAAGATTCTTATAAGTTGTGAATCTAATGGTCAGTGGTCAACACCAAAAGCAATTTGTATTTCAGGTATTCTATTTTGATTATTTATTTTTTTGCTATTAAAGAAAATCGGAAATTTCAGAATAAAAATATTTTTATATTAAAATGTACTTAAGATTTAAATCTAATTATAGAGCACTAATTACAAAAAAGACCATTAGACAGTAAAATTTAAGAAAATTTTTTTTTCGAAATTTAAATAAAATTACATTAGTCGAGATTTTCATTATTTTCTAATATTTGAAATTTTTTACATTGTGTCAAAAACGGTAAATTTTTTCTTTAAGCAAAGAATTTTTGTTTTCACTGCAAATTCTCTATGAAAAATTTTTAATAACATTTATGACAAAATGTATATATTTAATAAAAATCTTCAAAGTAAAACTTATTTTTATATTTGATTGAATTTCTTAAGTTCATATTGAATTTTTATTTGATTAAAAGATTATTTTCAATCAAGAATGATGTCGAGATTGAATTCGATTTTCTCAAACATTGAAATTATTCAATCAATAAAATTTCAAGTAAAAATAAAAATCTATTCAATTCGAAAGTAAAAAAACGATTTGTAAAAAAAAATTTTTGAAGAAAAATTTTAAAAATTCACCATTGATTTTGTTCAAATTACAGTCGGTACCGGAAATAATGACCGAAAGCTTAAAATTAAATTATAAGTTTTAAAATTATACAGCCAAAAATTAAATCGAAATTATCCGTATGAATTTCCAAAGTTGTATGAATTAAATTATTTAAACAGTAATTTTTTTTTATTTCTGTTTTTATAAGTTCTGAAATAATTTCCATTTAAATTATTGATAATTTTCGTTGTTTTGAACCCTTTTTTAATTTCAATACTTCAAATATTTAAAGAATTAATTTTATAAGCTCTATTTTACATTTACCTTTTCTAATTTCTTTGTAATATTTAAATAATTTTCATGATCCTATTTCACCACTCCAAATTGAATCAAGTTGCTTCAAATCTTTAGACTATGAATTTAGACCATAAAATAATCTTATTTAGATAATCGGTTCAAATTGGAGTTTTGACACAAAAATTGAAAAAAAATAAATTCAAATTTTTTGAAAATTATTTTCTTTTCTGCCTTCTCAAATTATTATTCAGTTGATTTTGATATTTTAAAAGCAATATCCATCTTGAAATTTTATAAAGATTTTTATGTGAAAATTTCTTGCGCTATAATTTAAAAAAAAATTAATTTTTTTTTTGAAATCTAATTCGATATACATAGGAATGAATCGCTAGAATTTTTTTGGCAAATGAATTTGCTAATTAATTTTTCAGATTTATAAATTCAAAATTTCAATTTATTTTCATACTCAAATATTATTTCAAAAAATTTAAGAATTTTTGAAAACAAATTTGAAAAATTAATTCAAGATCAAATCCTTAAGTTTTTTAAAATTTTTAATTTGATTTGAGAATTTTTAAATGATTGAATTCAATATTAGTTTATCATATCATGTAAAAAAACTTAGATACGCATACTACATGACCAATAAAAATATATATCAAAACAGATGTCGAATAATCGAAAAATATTTTTTTTTTAAAATTTTAAAATTTAAAATAAACTGAGCAAATAATTTTTTTTACAAATTGTACATGAATAAAATTCTAAATACTGATTGATGAGATCATTGATTTTCGTTTCGCCTTGTGATTCAAAAAAAAATATTTTTAAAAAAATTTTCGAAACCTATTTTATATTTGTTTTATTTTCAATAAAAAGTTTTTTTGCTACAATGTTAAAATAATTTTCAATTAACGGTTTTATTAGAAATTTATAATTGCAAAATCTTAATATTTATGTCGAAATTTTTACGGTAGAAATAATTCCACAGATTGAATTCTAAGCTTTAAGATAAAAAATTTAAAAAATCTGATTGAAAATTAAGGAGCCGAATATAATTTGTTTTCTTGAAAATATTAATGGCATTTTAAAAAAAAATAATCTTGCGAGGTTTAGGTTTTTAATGATATTAAAAAAAATCTTTTGATTTTAGCTTAAATTCATGCAGAATATTACCTGTCACATAATACGAATGTAACTTATTGTTTCTATTGTAGCATATAAAAAAATTTTGCTTTTTTTTTCGAGTTGTGAATTTTGTTTCGTTAGATGTTCTTTTTTATAAATGACTTTTCTTTAACGATTTTATTATTTATTCTTTTTGAAATTAAATATAGTGTTAGTATGTTATCTATTGGAAACCAATAATTAAATTAGTCGCAATTTCAGGATTTCAATCTAATTAATTAGGTATCAATTTGTGAATATCAAAATCAAGCTCAAAAATTAAAAAAGTATTCAAGATTATGTAAAAATAGAAAAACTTGTAAAAATAAAATTAAATACAAATTTTAGAGAAATAATTTCATTATTTTTAAAAAATAAGTTATAAGTAGGATTTCTAAAATTTTTGATGAATAATTATTGTAAGCTTATTTATTTTTTTTTTTGATTTAGATACTTTGAGGCTAAAAGGGCGTACGAGGCAATTGAAAAATCGTCTTGGTAATTTGATTGTATCTATACTTTTACTGCTCCTCCTAATTATTATTCTATTGACCATTTATTTGTTTAAAAAGTAAGTTATTGAAAACGATTCAACAACTTTTAAATAATCATTTCAAAAAAATTGATCAATTAGTCATTTTTTTTTTCAAATCAAAGGAGGATACTACTTTTGGCTTTAAATAAAAATAAGTTAAATGGACTTGATTTTCAAAGGAATGGGCAATCAATTTCAAGCAATAGTATTATAGTGAACAATAATTCGAATTTGATGAATATCGTCAATCCAGATCCTTATTTGAATATTGAAAATAATTTTAATTTGGAAAACAACTCTTCCGAGTCAAACTCAAAGAATTCAATTGGAAAATTATTGGGAAAAAAAATTAAATTGACTAATGATAATTCTAACGGTTTTTTCGATACTATGATTGAGAAATTTATTCGTTTGAAAAATTCAGTAAAAATAAATAATTCATTGAGCATCATAAATTTTTTGAGTCGTAAACATGAATTAAGACAAAATGCAAATGAACAGTATGCATTTTCAAATCAATTATTACACGGTCAATTAAATCCAATATTCATTGATCAAATTGATTGTCAAGATACTCAAACAAAAGAATGCACCCTTAGAAGGCATTGTTCGATACTCAAATCTAATCAAATTAGTTTAGTACGTTTAGCGAATCAACAGAGAGAACGTTTTATTGATGTGTCTAATTATCAGTTTAATCAATTTGGTCAATCAAATCAATTAACTCATATGAATAAATTTATGAGACATTTGTTTACAAGTTCGACTAAAAGTGATTCGCTTCTCATTCAAACACGTCGTCAATTGGTTCGAGACCAGCTAATTCAAAAAATTAAACAGGTTTCTCTTCAAAAAAATCAAAAATCTCTTTTGAACGATTTTTTTAGTCAAAAAACAAAGAGTTGCGAAAAAAATAATCAAAAATTAAAAATTGAAGATAAGAATCCAGAAGAAAGCAAAAAATTTTATTATTTTGCTCAAAATTGCCTGACCTTACCGCGAAACGATCCTCAGTTTAAATTAGATTTCTCTGAGCGTCTAATGCAATCAACACAAAATATATTTGTCAAATCTCCTGATGTTGGTATTTCAAATACAACTGACAATGTTAACAGTTCGAGTGGCAGGAGCTCATTTTATAGCGAAAATAGTAAAGATATGACTAATAGTAAAATTATCAATGTAATAGATCTTGATAAGAAACTAAAAATAAGCAATCAAATAATCAAAACTACTATGTCTTCTATACACTTTAATAAAAATTTCAGAAAGCCATTACCATTGAATACACAAAATCAAACTGCCGCCCAATCAGGTAATAATAGACAAAATGAAAAATATGATACAGGAAATTATTTATACGATTCTACAAACAAACTTTTAGAATGTGAGCATATGAAGACAAAATTGTATAGAATGACATCTAAGCAATCCAGTAATATTAATTTCAAACAAGCGACTCCAAATGCTAGTACATATAACTCAACTTCGGATGTAAAATATATTGTAATTGATAATAATGTGTTTGCTAATTGAGAATTACTGTTTCTTTTTTCACTCTTTAAAAAAAAAACAAACAAAATGATTAAATTTTTTTTCCTTTTTAAAATTTTCTAGAAATCAATTTCATTATTTCGAAATTTTACAAATAATTTTTTAGAAATAAAATGATCTTAATTTAAACTAAGTTTACTAAGTAAGGATAAAATTATTGATAAATAAAAAGTCAAATTTTTCTATTTTACGTAATATAGTCATTAAGTATTTTATTGTATGACATACAAATAACTTTATAATCGATTTATCAATAGATTAAATAAGTTCGAACACAAATTGTCGTCGAAAATAACCCGATTCACTAATATTTTTAATACAATTAACTGAAAATCTATTTTAGATTGCCTTGATCGAAGTCAAATGTCCTGTTTTAAAAATAAATCTTCGTTTGGTAAATCTTCAAAATTTATTATGAGTTTGAAAAGTAAGGCAATTTTTCAAAAGTTATTGCAAATATGTAATTATGAAAAAAAAAATTTCAATCAGGCAATTAAAACGAATTTCTTTCTAAAAAATTGCTATATTTATTTTTAATTGACTAGTATTTCATTTAAAATTTCGGAAAAGTATAAAAATAATTATAAAAATGCGCGAAGATTTGAATAGTTCACTCCAAATTGATAATTGAATAATAATCAAATATGACAAAGATTTTTTTCGTGAAATTAAAAAATAGAAGCTATTAATAAAATTGAATTGATCTAAATTGTTTTTCTTTTTTGGCAATAACATGTTTGAAGTTTCAGTAATCTGAGTTGCAATTAAATTGTGTAGAATCGGCAAATTTAAATATTTTCCTCGTTTCAAATTGAATATTAGCTATTAAGTTTTTTTTCCATGAACAGTTTTTTCTGTTATATTTTAAACAATAGTTTTCAAGTTCGATATGAAATATTTATAGATGAAAAAAATTAATTCATTTTAAAATAAAAAAAGTACCACGATTTTGTGGTTAAGATTAGTATTTAGATTAAAAGACAAGTAGAATATCGAAAAAACGTTTCAAGTAACTAAGAACTAAAATTTTTTCCAAAACTTGGTAATTTATTTGAAAAACTTCAATTTAGTATCATTAAATTATAAAAAAAAAAAAAATTCTATTTAGTAAAATTTCTTGCCCTTACTTAAAAATTTAAAAAAATTTTATCTTATTAGCCGAAATAAAACAACATGCTTATTAAAGAATAATTTTTTTTAGAGAATTTTTCGGTAAAACTGTTTCAATTATAATTATATTATGATAAAGTTTTCGAAAATAAGAGTTCTGGCGGTTTATATAAATAAAATTTAAATTTATTAATAATTTTTTTTTAAGTAATTTTTCTTTTTTCGAAATTCTGAAAGAGTGAAAGAATCGAAAACAAGAAACAATTTTTCAATATTTTTTATTCTGCCGCTTTTTTTCGAAAAAGATAAGCCTTGAGATGAATATTAGAACTTTGCATTTTGGTATTCATAACACAAACAAATCTAGTATAAATGCAAGGGAATAGATTTTCAAAACTAAATCGGTCTCATCGCAACAATGTCTAATGCCATTATCTTCTTCTTATTTTTATACATGACATTTTCTATTTTAATTCATTTTCTTTTCTTTTCTTTTTATAATTTTTTTTATTTTTTATTACTCTCTGATATTTTAAGTCTATGTTTATAAAAAATATAAATTTATTTTTTTTTTACAATTTTTTCTCACAAATATTTGTATCTAAAATGTATAATCTAAATTTAAAGTTTAAATTTTAAAAAAATATTGCACTTGAAATTGCCATGCATACCATTTGGTTATGTATTTTTTATTGATAAGTTTGTTCACTTATTGAAAATGATAGTACTTTTTTAAAAATTTTTTTCAAATGCTAAGAATTCTATCCGTCAACATACCCGCTATGATATAACAATTATTTGATTAGAATTACCACAAATGTTTACGATGATTTATGCTTGAGAAAGCTATATATATAGACGAATATTATTGATAAAAAAATCTATTTTTTAGTAAACTACAACAAGTGTACTCATACTAAGCATCTATCTATTCGTTTCTCTTTTTTATCTATTTTTTTATTTTAATAATCAATAAATTAGAAATTAATGTAAAAATTTTCGGCTCTGTTTCTTTTATCTAAAAGACTTTTATTGTTAGAATACTTATTACTTTATGTCCTAATCAAGTACAAATAATCATTTATAACTCAAATTATGAGGGCTCATTATAATTCCATCAAATTCAAAACTTTTGCAAATGAATACTTTCATTATTTTCTAAATTTGATATTTTGTTTATTTTATTGACAATTAGATTCTTGTTTTGAAGTTCAAGTCACAGTTACGGAACAGAAAATTTATATATTTTTAAGAAAATTTGAGAAAAGATAAAACTTAAAATTACAGAATTTTTAGTTTATGTTCAGTAATTATTTTTTATTAATTATAATTTTTTTCTTTTTCTAAATAATGCTTTCAAGTTTAAATTCCAAAGAGATTGATCTTTAAGTTTCAGAAGCTTTACACTTAAGAAATATTGAAATTTCAAAAGTCATTCGTAATTAACAAAAATTTCTCAAATAAATTAGTGCCAAGAAAAATTTCTTAATTCAAAAGTAATCATAGTTGATCACCTAAACATTAAAATAAAATTTTTTTTTCTAAAATTTTACCCAAACTCAAATAAGTTCTTTGAACACATCTTAAATGATTTACTTTTTCAAAAAAATGATACATTAATATTAAAAATTTCTTAGATTTACAATTTGATTCATTACGACATCACAAATTTTTTTTAATATAGAATAAATTTTTTGAATCTGAATGTTATTTTCTCTGAATTCAGCATTATGAATGCATATTGTTTGCAATTTAGCTATAACTAAGAAATTCTGAACGTTTTATCATTGAAAACAAATTGTCATTTATAAATAGTTATTAGCAAATATTTAATTTTATTTATTTAATGAATATAGAGTATAATTGTAAGCAAGATAAAGAATACTTTTTAAATTCCTTTCCCAAGATTTGATTTTTTTAGCTTTTAATTTAAGTAAATATATTTTTCTCGCATTCTCTCAAGTATAAAATGCTGAATCAATGATCGTGAATCACAAAAATTTTCGCAATTTAGATAATTTGACTAAATCACTTATTTTTTAATTGGTAATAAGTTAATATTTTAGAAATCTTTTTATTAGTAAATAATTTTAATTTGAGCTTTCATTTATTACAGAATGCATTCACTTATTAAAAATTTTTACTTTAATATTGAAGAATTTCGAAATTAGATTTTTTTTTCATTTCTAATTTTGGGTTATCAATCTTATCGAATAGTGTTGGTGCAATAGAATTCTAAAAAGAATTTCTTTTTATCATTTCGTGAGGAATCTTTGACTCGCTTGTAAATTCTAAACTATATAATACATAAAATAATGAATCTTATTTTCAATGCGCATATGTAACAAAAAAAAGAAAGCCATTATCATAAAAATTGCGTCAAATTTTAGCGATTAAATATATTTCACCGCATAAAAGGTTAATTTAATTGTTCAAACAGCTTATCAATATTTATAATAGAATTTGTTAATCGCTGTTGTTTAAAATGAACTGGTGAAAGTTGACAAATTTTATTTTCAATATTAGTTGTGCTCAGATAACTATATTACATTCAATTATTGTTTTGCATTTTAAGTGAATCAAATTTTATTTATTAAATCTTCTAGATGAAACTTGGCAAATTGATGCTTGATTTTGTTATGCCATTGACTAGTTGACTGAATTATTTAGTCCAAATTCAATATTGTGTAATAGTAATCATTCAATAATAATTATTTCTTTATAACCTTGTTAAAAATTCATGTTGATAAAATGATTTATAACTCATGTAACTGATGCTACTTTCATTGAATTGATTTAAAAAAAAATATGATTTTGTGCATTGACATTATTTAACGAATTCGAAATTTATTTTCATGTTTTATTTTTTCTTTCACAACACCTATAAATATTTAAAAACAATCACTTTTTCAAAAATAAATCGAAAATTTTGAAACTAAATAATGAAAGATGATTTTAATAAAAGCAAAAAAAAAAAGTTCAGTAATTATTACAAAAAAAAATATGATGAATAAATATTCAATAGGAATTGTTAAAAAATAAAAATACGGTTACCTTGTTTATTCATCAATTTGACGAGATTTACGATGATTCTTTCAAACGAGCTTTGAATAAGAAAATCTTCAAGAATCTCATATTCTGAACCAAAAATATCTCAACTAAAAGACCTGTATCTGCTTTATAGATTTCATTAATAAGAATTTTTATAGCCATATATCCAGCTAATAGCTCGAAATATAATGAAATTTATTAATGAATAAAATTCTTGAATATTATATACGAATTTAATTAGTATTCTGTAATAAATTATCAAATTATATATTTCAAATTTTTGATCATTACTGCAAAAATTTATGCTGCATACCAGTACATATAGGTTTTAGATAAATTTTGTAACTCAGAAAATCATAATAAATTCTTTCCCATAGCAATACTTGAATTATGAATAATTTATTTTTATTTTTATTTGTTATTAATTTTAATGAATTCGAAATTTTCATCTTTTGTTTTTTTTTTAAATATAATATATATATATATATGGAAATATATGCATATGTATATATACGTATCCTTGATTTTAAGCATAAAGAAGAAGATTAAGAAATAGACAAAATGTCTGTCCATTAATTTTTTTTTTACTATCAAAATGAAAGTAAAAAAGATTTATTTATTTTTTATTTTTTGCCTGTCTTTTCTTGGTTAAATAGAAATTCTCAAATAAGACTAAAATAAATCTGTATTTCATCACGTATTTAAATTTGGAAATTTTTCAAATTTTTTATAAATACTTATAAGTTTTAAGGATGAATCAGGAAACAAAGTTAAACTTGAACTTTGGAAGCTAAAATATAAGTTAAGCTTATTTGATCGCACATACGAAGTCAAATAAAATTTTTCGGCTCGCAAAGCGTGACACACTGAGCGAAAATTTATACTTCTTTTGTGTCCTCTAATAACTAACGAGAAAAAGGAAAGAGCTTGTCTATATATACCGGAATTTGAGAATAGAGTAATGATCATTATGATTATGTTTTTAAAAAAAGCAATAAAAATACCGAAAAAAAAAGAATGGAAAAGTCTATACTCTTTTCACTCTTAAGGACAAAATTTTTTTTATCATCGATAGCATATGTACCCATCTTGTGATTATCGATCGGACAAATTCAAATATTGTACCGACAAATAGTGAGTTTTAAAATCAAATACACGCATCTTCAAAAAGTTATAAGTTTTAATGTTTAGGCGTGATTATCTCTATTAATGCTTGCTTAAAGTCCTATGTCTCGCACTAGTTTCGTAAATCACATCAAAATTATTTTGATCAAATATGTATTTTGTTTTTTATCATAAAATAAATGTACAACTCTATCAAATTTTTGAAATCTCAAAACTACAATCTGGAATTTTAATGATAAAACTAAAAAGTTTTCGAATTTTCTAATACGAAATACAAATTCCGATCAATTCATAAGGAAAATTTTGTAAAATTAATTTTTAAATAATAATTACTTTCATTACTAATTAAATAATTACTGACTAAATAATTATTAAAAATAGCCGATATTATGGTACAAATTAAAATTTTGCTATCTTTTTGGGATGCAAAAATTTCCTTTTTTTTGTTTGCAGATTAGATAAATTTGAGTTGTCTAAATTAGATTTCTCAAACTTACAATAATATGAATTTGTTCAGTATTTTTCATGAAATTTTTTTTGAAAAGAACAACGGATATAATATGTATATTAGATTAATTACAATAATTTGAAGAGTTGCTTTTCTCTTTAATTTTAAATTTAAAATTTGACTTTACACCAATAGAAGTTTGTGATTTTATTTTTTTTTATTATACTTAGTCTAAATTCACTTAAAAATTTTATTAATTTGAATTTGGTTTAGAGAGAAAAAAAACAATAAAAATATAATTTTTAGATAATTTCAATTTTCCAAAATAAGTTTATAAATTTTAATCTGCCCGAATTTCGAGATAATTTTATATTTTGAAGAAGTGAACAGATGTTGCTACGGAACATAATTGATCAAAATTTATTTTTAATAATTCATTAGAATTTATTTTGTGTTTTCGATATCAAATTATTTATCTCTCATGAAATTTTCGAAAGATAAAATTTGTATCAAAAAAAGAAAAAAAAAATTTAATACTACTGAATCCTTAAAATTTTTTTTTTTGAAATATAAATAAATTCAAACTTTTTTTCACAAAGTGTTAGATATAGGAGACATTTTGTAAAGAAAGATAATACTATTTTTTGATCAACACAAAACTTTTATCATTAAAATATTTATGATTGGTATAAGATTTTTAATCAACTAATTAGCTGATATAGTTGTTTAAGTCTATAATAAATGCTAATTATTTTTTCAGCTTAGAAAATATGTTAAAATATCTGGTGCAACACATTTTTGATTGTCCAAATATAGAAATTCTTTAAAGTTTATTTAAATCGTATAATTTAAATACTTATTATAATTATCAATTTTTTGTATAACTTTCAAATTTTCAAATATATTAAATTTTTTTTATATTTTTTCGATCTGACTAACAATTTAACTCGTGATTTTTCGTAATTTTTTTCCGATTAGATTTTTATGTAATCAGTAAAAAAAATAATTTGGGTGTGCAAAAAGAAACGATTATTTTGTGTAATTTCATCAAATAAATAAATAAATAATTATTGATAAATATTTCAAGTTGTGCCATCGGCAAAAGTGTGCAATACCATCTCTATCATAAATTCGAAGACATTAATGGCTTTTTTCTGAAGATTATTTCCTGTAAATAAATTTTATTAGCAAAAAAATTTGAAATTCAATTTAATAAGCTTTTGAATCGATATTTAGATCTTTTTTAAAATTAACTTTTCAGACACTAATTTAGATCACTTTTAGGTATTTTGATTTTTATTTTCTCTTTATTTTTATGTTGTTATTTTATTTGATTTTTTCCTTTTTTTTTCAATATCAAAATTTAACAAATAAAAAAAGAGGTTTCTAGTTAGAAAATACACTCCAGTATTCAAAGTTTAATTGAATACATTAAAGATATTATAATCTTAAAAAAAAAAATTTAAATCTATTTGTTAAATTTCAAGTAACGGAAAGAAACTAATTTAATGAATAATAGATATTTATTTTCTCAGAGAAACTAATGTCTTCACAGAATAATTATTTATCTGTTTGACCATATATATTAAATGATTGATCGATTCATGGCTTTATTATCTAAGATTCCATTTAAATGTTCAGTGAATAAGATGATTGTCATGTCACCAATTACATAGTTTAATGAAAGATATTTTCTTAATATTAAAACAAGATATAAAAATCAAAATAATTTTATCAAGTTAAATTTATTGATTTGCATAAACATTACAATTAAATTTAAGGTAATAATAAAAATCTAAATTAAATGCATAATTGCTAAGACAGTTGGATAGAGAGAAAATTGAAATCTGAATTCGAAACTTAAAATTTCTATTAATATGACCATTGAAGTAAAAAAAATCTGTGTAATCATTTTTGGGTCATTAGTTTTTAGTCATCAAGTATAATAATAATCAGAGTTCAATTACCGCAAATGCATTTTTCTATAAATGCATAAAATTTATTTAGATTTTCAAAATAATGTTTCTACAGGCGACGCTATTAAAACAATGAGCTTTATCTAAAAATTCCGACCACTTCAAATTAGAATTATTTATTATCAAAATACGTTTACAATTTAATTCTTGAAATACAATTTTTATAATTTAATAGTAAAAAAAGAATATTTTTTGGTATGCATTTTTAACTTAAGAATATGTAAATCGTGAAAAAAAAAGAAATATAGATAAACGTAAATTTTAATGTCTGCATCCGTTTTCAATTAGAAATAATAGCTAAAATGAAAACTTCAAATTATAGTAAAAAGCTTATTAAGCGGCTGCAAATAAGCTAGTAAATATTTTTTAAATAATTCAATACAATTAAATCTTTTATTTGTTTATATGTCAGGTAGATATAAAATTTCGAATTTTCGACAAAGTTTTTTAATTCAAATTAGATTTCGTTTTGAAAGCAGTCAGACTCGAATTGTCTATCTACTTTACTTCATATTTCTTCTTACTTTTATAATTTTCCTGAAAAATTATTCTCAGAATTGAAAAAAACACCAGCTTTTTTATCTTCCTGTTTCTCTTTTTCTTTTTTTTAAATGATTTTCTGAAATTTTAAGAGGGTATAAATTTAAAAAGGCAAGTTCCGGAATAAAAAGCAAATGAATGATAGTATTGTTCATTCATTTAGTTTAAACCACAGTGATCTTGCATTTTTTCTATTTAAAAAAAGATTTTTTTGTTAAATATTTTTTCTTAACCATTTTTGATTTTTTTCTAAATATCTACTTTATATTATTGAACTAATTGTCTAACCACATCTCAAAGCAAAATTCAATTGTAATAATCGAATCAAATTCGAAATAATTTTTATTAAAGGATGTCTCTTTGATTACTTTTATAATTAATCATGTATAAAATATATTTTGTATCACACAAAACATGGAAATCGAAAAATTTTCATTTGAAATATTTTACAATATCTTCATAAACAACCACTTAACTTAGCTTACCACAGCATCTTTCAATATCTATTGAAAATCGTGAATTTTAAAATTTTCAAAGTAAGACCACAATTTTTTCTGGTGTTTGTTTGTTTCTAAAGCACGATTTACCTCTTTTTGAAAATAATCTATTAATAACCGATTTCAATTCATTTACCAAAAAAATAGTTTTAAATATTGCTAAAAACAAATATTATAAAAAGAAACAAAATTAGTAAAAAGATTTTATCCATTAGAATTTACAATAAATGGCATTGATAAGCATGCGGTAGTAAATAAAAAATATTAGAAATGTTAAATTTGTATGCACAATTGATAGACGATAAAAACAGCCATGGAACAAAATTTTTTTGAATAAAAGAGGCAAATGAAATCAGTCAATTTCAATTGCCATTTTCAAACTATAAAATTACGATTTAGTCACTATTGCGGAAAAACATTTAAACAATACGTTCGTGGTGTCTAATCTGTGATATATGTAATTTATAAATTACAGTGTTGTAGTAATAGCAATGATAAATTAGCAAATATTGCACTTGATGTACTTTTGACCTTATCTCTAAATTTTTCTTCGTAAACTCGTCTCGTACACTAAAATTAAGTAAAATCGAACAATATAGAAGCTAGGCGTTTTGTTTTAAATAATAAATTTCAAATTGTCAGCTAATTAATTAATACAATAAAAATCAACAACAACAAAATCAAAACAGCATTTTATGTAGCTGACAAATGGAGAAATACTAAAAGAATTTCAGTTAAAAAAGTGTTTAATCCAAGTATTTAATTTAATATTTAATTTAGTTTAAATATATGTAAGAAAAAATCGTTTCAATAGTATAAGCCGCACAAAACTGTCTGGTTAAAAGATTGGACATAGTTTATATTTTATTTTTTAAGAATTGTAGAAGAGTTGTATTTTTCGAATGTTATCTTAAAAATTACGTGACCTAGCAAATGCCCAAATTTTTAATTCTTTTTTTAAAATAAATACTATTTTACGTACTGTTTCACACACTAAGAATATTAGCACTAATAACAATTGTAACACTCCTTTGTAAATTGCACTTAAGTAACATTAGTTCTTGTGATTTGTATCTGCGTTTTTTGCGCCAAATGTATCTCGACAGAGTCATAATAAAAAAAATCACATAGTATTTTGTTTAAACAAATGTTATTTACAAATGATTTTTCTATAGTTTGATACTTATATCACGTACACTTTTATTTTAAGACAGATGATTAATTAAGACTGCAATTATACGATGTAAACACCACAGATGCAGATACTGAAGTTTTTTTTAGACACAACATTAACTAAAACTTTCAATAAAATGAAGACCAAATTCTTGCAAATTTTGAACAAGAATTAATGAAATCTCAAGTCCGAATTATGTTCAAAATTCAAAATTATTATTAAATAGTATTTTTTTGATTTGTGAAAAATATGCTAGATAAATTTCAATTTATTGAATTGTTTTAAGAAACAATACTTTAAGACTATTAAATTGAAAAAATTACTATTCACCGTAGTTTTTAGCTGAATAAAGTTTGATCTGATAAATTTTAAATAATCTGACATGTTCTGTAAAAGTACGAAATATTTTTTATACAAGTGTCTCTTATTTTTTATAAATTATTAAACTCACTAATAATTATCAGAAACAGCATTAAAAAGAATCTAAAAGTTTTGGAAAAACAAAAATTCATCACGTTCATATTTAATAATTTTATAAATGATTACTTCGAAATCACAAAAAATAACTTTAATTCTTATTCAAAAAATTATCTTTTCTTAATGTGTCAAAGAGTTTGACCTGAAGCAAATATATAAATCTAGTAAATCTAGTATCAATTTTCTAAAATTTACAGTAGAATGATTAATCTTGATACGCCCAATATTTTGTTCTTTGTTTTTTTTAAACAAATCTTATTTTCGTTTGATGTATAAGGTTTCGAATGAAATAAGTTTTGAATTGTTTAACATAATTATGCTCTAATTTTAATTTTTATTCTAAGAATTATTATATGAATTTGGTAATTAAACTTTTATTTTGGATATATTTTATCTTGTGATTTTCTATACACTAGTAATGAAAAATTGATTTGAAAAATTTTTGAATAAATTTATTATTATTTTATTACAAGTTTACCTTTTTTTATTATTATTTAATCCAGAATATTTTTGATTTTCTATTTTTGAATCGAACTTAATTTTCAAAAATACATTTTTAAAGTGTAAAATTTAAAATTTGCAACGGAAATCGGGAAGTTTTTTTTAAAATTGAGAATTTTCAAATTTAACAAATTTTCAAATGAAGTGTGCAGAGAACAAGCTTGAATTTATTTGCGTTAATTTTTTTTGGAAAATTTCACCTCTTTGATTTCTTTCATTATAAAATTGAATTCAAGTGGTGAAAGTGACAAAAAAAAAGATGTCGAACACATCAAATAATTTTTCGAATTTTATATAAAATTAGAATCTACAAAACGAAACAAAAAATTGATTCAATAAATAATAAAAAAATATCAAAGTAGTTTTGGGGAAATTCAAAACAGATAAATAAACATACAAATTAAATTCTCATTCTGATAAATTTTTTTTTTCATTTAAGCGGAATGTTGATTTGAATATAATTTTTAATCAAAATTAATTTAATTTCGCAAAAAGCATTCTTTTTCTTCCCTTGTTAAATTAATATCTATTTTTAAAACACATAAATTTGCCGAATCGAAACAGCTAATCGAGTATTTGAAACCAAAATTAACCTATTAATATTTTTACTGAAAAATTTAATTTTATTATTTTCAAATCGTATTTTGATTGCTTGAATTTAGAATAATCAAATAAATTGTTTTAACTCTGTTATTAAAATTCTATTGTCATAATCTGATAACACACATAAAAAAAATCTTACCACTATAAGATCCTTGAGTAATATAGGAATAATCTAAAAAGCTGAATGAATTAATTTAAAAAGAAAATTGAAAATTATTTTTTTTATATAATTTTTAATCACAACTAATTGACTATAGAAAATAGTTTCTTTACATCCCTCACATTACTTATATTCATTTGTTTTAAAATTTGAACGATAGTGGGCTTCTTATTAATTTTAAATCGATATTTCTAATCGTAATCAAAAACTATGATGTGAGTTTTTTTCATTATCAAAATATAAAAGTGACTTTTCAACTAGATCGTTTTTTAAGTTAGATGATTTATCTTTATTATCATTATAACATAATTATCTAAAGGTAAATGCACGGTTATTTTTTTCGTCACTTATCAATTACACACATTTATTAGCCATATTCTCTGGCATGTAATTTTTCCAAAGAAATTTCCGATTCAAACTCGCTATCATCCTCACTTTCATTTTTTTTTTCGTTATTTAATATTTAAAATTTTTTTCAAATTGATATCAAAATCGTCTTGTTCTATTAATTTTTTATCATTTCTAATATCTTTTTTTTTTATTTTTCGTTTTCTTGAAAATTGTATTAATTATAGATATATTATTTTCTAACTCCAATCAAATATTTATTTTTTTTTATTCAAATAATTAATTTCCCCGTTGACTTTTAATTTAGAATTACCTACTCATCCTTATTTATTGTGCCAAAGAAAACAAAAGTGAAATATTTCACAAATCGATCCCTAATTAAAAATGCAATCTCAGAGCAAAATTAAAATTTTTTGATCGCTCGCTAGTGTTTGCTTTCACAATGCTATCCTGATATATCTTTAATTTAAAATTATCTTCTGAAACTGTCTTCCGCAAAATATCTTTTTTTTAATACCTTTTGACAATCTATTAGTAACTCAGTTCACAATTTTATTGAAACTCATCTTCATTAATTTTTCATTCTAAACTCTAGTATTCCTTAATTATGCTCTTAAATATATTTGTGAATCTCAAAAAATCATACTTTTATTTTAAATAATTTCGCATCTTTCAATGATAATAAATCTGTTTGTTGAAATTTGAGATTTATTCTATTAAAAACCTATTGAAATTAAAAAAGAGATAATTCAAAAAAATATAGTCAAATTTCGATATAAAACTCTTGAGAAATATAATTTTTATTATAGGGCCCTCTATTTGTTCAATTTATGCAGTTAATTTAATTCTTTTTTCGAATTTGAAATTTCATTTAATTTGAATAAAATAATTGTTTTATACTGTGTTATATTGCATTATATGAATTTGACTGTTGAATATCAATTCGGCAAGTTGAAGACATGCTAATTTTTTAGATTTTCTTGCCTGCGTAAACACGTGAATTGGCTAAATAAAAGAGTAATTTGTTTCTAAATATGAAATTCGTCAAATCTAGTAGTAAAATTGAGATGAAATCATGATATTTTTTCAATTGGTGGAAAACGTTAAAAATTATAAATCATGTCAAGTTTAAATATTTATCACTTACAAAAAAAAATATTTTCATTGTATATAAATTAAAAAAAAAATGAACTAAATTTGATTTCTAAACAACCAAATCAACTTTCAATATTTTTACTGGATCATCATGAATAATTACTATTTTTTCCTCCTTTGAGAATTTTTTATTATATCAAACTCTTATTTT
>BLXL01001078.1:0-18470 GCA_023170135.1 Acarapis woodi
AATCTTTTAATAATTATAATCTAGATTGCAAAAAGACAATAAACATTTTAGTGACCAGTCTAAAAATTAAAATTGGTCTACCAATGTACAATATTCTTTCATTCATTCTATTTCAATTCCAGGCAAATAAAATAATTTTAATGAAATTACTTTAGTTTACAATTTGATATCAATGTCTGGTTTGTTTTATAAAAACATGATTGACTCAAAATCATTAATCGACAAAATTTTTTCAAATCATAATTGTAAAAGCATAGTTAACCAACTTTTGCTTATATTCAAATCTGGTGATGTTTAATAAAAAAATTTTTCTATGAAACTTTTTCATCAAAATTAATTTGAATAAAAAATAATAACAATTAAATATATCTTGATCTGAAATCGATATTGTATATATTTTTTATATTAATCAACAGGTATGTATTTATTAATAAATTTAAATTCTTTTTATTTAATAAATAATTTACATATTGATTAATCAGTACTTAAAAAATATAAAAATAATTTTTTATTAGAAATTCCAAAAAATTATGGAAAAAGGAATAAAAAATTTTATTCTTGACGTATTCAAAAGTTATGCTATCATTAAAAAAAAAATAAAAAGCAATCATTAGCAAAACATCTCTTTATTGTATTTTCTTTTCCTTTTTTTCTATTTATTTTACCTTCATACTAAGTTAAGCTGAATTTATAAATGAAGATTTAAAAATTAAATCTAAAGACAAATAAATTAAATGTAAATCTTAAAATATCTCCATAAATTTAGTAAAATCAAAAATCATTGATCTTGAACTTTTCTTAAAAGTAATTTCACTTAAAAAGAAATATTTAACAATAATTTTAAAAATAGGTGAATCAAAATATAATTTATTTGAAATATAGTATACCTGAAAATACAGTGCGTCTGAATTTCATAGTCTTTAAATCAGTCATTATTAATCATGTGATTAAAGAATACTCAAAGACACTATTACATGTGTGATCATTTTATATAATAATTATAAACAGCTGAATTTCAAGGTAAAATGATTAAAAAAAGTTAAAATTAGAAAATTTTATTTTTCACTATTCGATGTGAAAAGGCAAGATGAAAAAAATGTTATAGTCCGAATTCAAAGAGCATTAATTAGATAAACGAATAATTGAGTTCAATTAATAGAAGCAGTGAATAGTTAAAATTGATAATGTAAAATTCTTGAAAATAATATAGGCCTTATTTTTTGATTAATCATTGTGTGATGTAAACGATTTTAAATAAAACAATTATTCTTCTTTAATTCAAATTTTTTGAATAATTAGATCCATATGATCGAGAGAATTTTTTTTAAATTAATAAAAAAATAAAAATAAAAAAAAAGGTGAAAAGGAAAAACTTAAAAGATTTATGATGGATAATTTTTTTTTAAGTATATTTGAAATGATAAATTGAGATTAATCGAATGAGAAAGTGTGCATAAAATAAATTTTATTATAAAATTGTTCACACATCCAGGAATTTCATGCTATTCAGGGATTCAAGGAAGAATCGGTCTAATAGATAATTTTGAATCAAGTTAATTTGGTTAGAATAAATTCTCTTTTCATTCGCTATTTATAATGAGTCTATGAGTTAATAAGCAATAAAAACAAGTTTCTATTCTCCCTCTTTCTCTAGAATGACATCTAAATTTATAATCTAAACAAACTTTTTTTACTTATAAGATTGAGAACTATATACTAATTATACATACATATAAATTTTTCATTGATTCGAATACTATTTTTATTTACTAGGATCCGATAAAAAAAAATTTTTATCTCCAAAAAGCTATTAATACATCAAGTGAAAAGAGATTTCTTAGCTATGTAATAATTAGTGTTATCATCATTGTCGAAATATCTGAGTGTTAGGTAAGATGATATTATTTTTTAAACATGAAATTTTACATTATGCATTATTTATCAAATAAAATAATTATAGTTTTATCATAATTATTAAATATTTTTTAATTGATAATTGTTCATAATTTTATATATAGTTTTAATATATAGTATAAATTATATATTCACAGAGCATATCTTTTTCAGACGAAAAAATAAGAAATTAATTTATAATCATTCTCATCTGATCTTCATTATAGAATTTTTTTGCTGCATAATTGTTATCACCAATAAAATGACAAAATCTGAAAAATTTTCTTTTAAAAAAGATGGAAAAAAACTTTGAACTGATAAAACAGGTAAGTACTTCATTTGTCTAAAATTGAAAACTAAATTTACATTTACTGGTCACGTAGAGTTCATTTTTGAAGGAAATTAAATTTTTTTATTTTTTTTTCTTCAAATTTTATCATTTGAAAATTTAACATTTTGCAACATTTTTAGTGTCTAAGAAAATGATAAAAAAAAAAATAATTTTTTCACTTAAATTTAGAGATGTTCATATGTAATACGGATAGGATTTGTTTATCAGGAGAAAAATTTTGATAATTAAAATATTTTACATAATCGAATCAATTTATTTAATCAACAAAAATTTTGATTTCGTAAAAAAAAAACCTCAGGAAATTTATTCAAAAAAACAGGTAACATATCAATTAATATTTTAAAAAATTTCATAACGCTTAAATTTTTTTTATTGATAGAGCGAAAACAAAAATTTGAAGACTAAGAATTAATTAAATTAAATTAAAAAAAATGACGCACCTGTTATGACATTTTGAGATTGAAATGTATCAAGACTATTGATTGGTATCCAAACTTGGACATTTGTATTTTTATCAAATTTATTCATTTCAGATAATAAAATAAAAATTCATAAATAGAAGCAATTCGAGAAATAAATATTCTAAAGACCATATTAGCTAGATAAAACCTAATAAATGAGTTTTATCTATTGACAGGAAATGTGAGATTAAATTATAATTTTTTAATTCATCTTGAATCGATTAAAATACTATTAATGTGCTACAGTAACACAATAATTTGCTCTTTAATAAATAAATCAGAGAATAAAATACATGCAAACCAAAAAAATTTTTTTTCTACAAATTAGAAAAAAATTTAAAAATTGAAATGGTTTAATATTTAATGTTTTCTCTGTTGAATTCTGATGATTTGAAGAAATTAATTGTTTTTGGGTATAAAAAAATTATAACGATGAGATAAATAATGTGAATTTTGGTGGCTGATGAAAAAAAATATCTCCTTTATATGCTTTCTTTAACGAAAAAAGAGTATAAAATATTTGTTTAATTATTATTTCACAATCATTTATGCAAAGACAAAATACAAGATCAGTGTGCTTAGACAAGAATGGACAACATCCATTAAACAAAAAAGAACAATACAAATTAGATTTAGACACCGCTCAAAAGTATATAATTAATATGATCATAGAACAAAAAATCGAATGTTGGTAAAATGACGAATAAATTTGGTTTGACATTAAGAAATATTTATTATATTTTATTATTTTTAAAATCAAACTAACATTTTTAATCAAGTAATAGACATGGTCGAGAAGGCAAGATAGGTTGAGTTGTTAGTTGTTCGCAGATTACTTAGTTACTAAATTAACAAACTAAATAAGTAAATTTAAAAAAATTCAAACTTGGTTTGTGAAAAAAAACTCTCTTCATCGACTTGGATAGTCACTAAATCAAGATTCTTAATCGCAACCAATTCAAAGTCTAATTATAATCAAATTAAAACGATGATGCGCAAGTCTTTAGTAGCATCTGTGCAAGTGCGCATCACCCAACAATTTCATTAGTATAAATTCTTGTGATATTCAAATTTATAAATTTAAAATCAATTTTATAAAAAAAAATTATTCTCTACTTTCTCCTTGTCATACAAAAAAATATTTATTACATAACTATTTTAGAATATAATTTTTATTTTGTAATATATTTTTTCATTTTAAATGTATTAAACTATTTGATATTTGAATTTTTAGTAACGAATTCGAATAAAATGTCATAGATGATATTTATCAAAAAGAAAATAAAATAGAAAATAAAATTTTCTTCAATCAGCAGCAAAAGTAGTGATTTCTTTTTTTTTAAATTCTTTCAAAATTTGCTTCCTGATTGGTGAATTTTAAATAAATTATATTAGGTCACAAAAATTATTTGAAAATTTATCATCGATTTGATCTAATTAATAAATATTTTTTTTTCTATTTAGCATCAAAATATTATCAAGCAGTCAAAATTCAAAAATATAATTTCACATTTTTCATTCTTCCATTATAATAAATTCTTTGGATTAAATGAATATATTTTTCATTCTTAATATCAGATTTCACAAATTATTTAAAAGTTCCAAAACTAAATCAATGTTAATAATTAGCTTTATAAATAACCAAAATTTTATTTGAAATTAAATAATTATTTCAAGTATCACATGATATTTTTACGTTCAAAAAAAAGAATTTTTAAATTTGTTAAGTGTTTCAAAAATGATTTACCAAAAATAATATAAAAAGTAAATATATGGTTAATTTGTCGATTTGAAAAAAAAAATTGAATTCACTTTAATTTTATAATAAGTTCATTTGTTAAAAAGATACGCAAAGAAAGTGATATGTAATGAAAGTGAAAAAAAGATGGATGATCAAATTGTTTTTTAAATATAACGACGAAATTGAACGTATTGGACAAAAAATCTTTTTTCTTTCAATGATATGCTAAAATTAAATTTATTTAATTATTTTCATTCTGTCTACGTTTTCAATGAGTATCTAATTAAATAAAACTGGAAAATTCGTTTTTAAATATAATCAAACTGTAAAATTTTTAGATAATCTATTCTATTTGGAGATAAATCAAAGTTTCAGATTATTTACACGGTTAGTATTTAATTTTTCTAAATTTCGATATACATATTGATTAATTCCTATTAATTTTTTTTTAAGTAAAGAATTCAATCTATGGTATCATATATGTAAACCTCACTTTCAACATTTTAAACTATCTTGAATAAAAATGAAAACGAACGGAAAAAAAAAAGTATAAATAAATTTTATATCATTCATCATAAAAATCAAAATACAAAAATTTTATTAATTCATTATGCATTTTATTATCGTTTGTTTTAGTTGATTCAATATCATAAAATTTTTATACCCCACTGTAATATTTATAATGAAATTCTAATATATATATATAAAATATTTATAAACAATTGAAGCGGAAGAGTGATAAATTATTTTTCCATTGATATATATCACCTTATTTTTTTTCTGTCTTACCTGATGATTAATAAAAATATATGCCAAGTTCATTAATATTTAGTCATGGGTTATTTTTCCAGTGGAAATCAATAATGAATTTTTTTTTTTCTAAACTCTATCGAATACTAAACACAGCATTAATAGCTGCATTTTATATATATAGTACATATTTTTTCTCAGTTATGAAAATTATTAATTCAAAATTTTCATATTTGGATGAACACAAGAATAATGAGTTATTTATAAATTAAGTATCATCGTCAAAAACACAGGTATATTTTTTCTTAATTATATATAAATTTTTTTTAGCAAACAATATCTATTCTTGAAATTTTGTAAGTAATAAATTGATACACATGCTATAATAATTAGCCCGAATTTTAAATATTCATATTTTTTCTTTTATCGAGTCAGTGGTGAACTTCAATCTAATCCTTTTTTAATCGAAAAAAAATTTTGAAATATTTTTTTTTGCAACCTTTTGCGCAATTCAGTTTATTGAAATATATTAAATTATATATAAATGATTTTTATAAATAGCGAGCTATTTTATGTTAGATATATTTATTTATTTTTAATTTATTAATAAATCAACTAGTTAAAAAAATTCAGAGTAGGCTTTACATTAACCTTGTCTTCAATTTTCTTCCTTAATATAAGTATGTTTGATATAGGAAAAAAGAGACATTCGATAAATTCAAATATGCTAGTAGGTTATTGATTATTCATAAAGAACACAACATCAATCTGAAATGATTTTTTTCTAATGGGAATAGTCATTAGAAGAAAATCAAAAAATTACTGTTTGAAAACTTCAAATTTGAATAAATCTGAGTAAATGAAAAAATTTCATAATTCAATTTTTTGATCGTTGAAAAAAATTCTTCGAAATTTTTATTATTTGATTTCGAATTTTAATTCAAAAAAATTACCAACCACAGAATGCTAATAGCTTTCGATAAATTTAATTTTAACTGTTCAATGATTGAAGGACGATAAATCACTTATTTTTTTGTTGAAACTCATTCAATAATATATTGAGAAAAATTAATATTTTATGATAATACTTAAAATATTAAAAAAAAATGCAATTATGAATTCGTAAAAATTAGGAAAATAAATATATTAATAACAAAAAAATCAGTACAAGTAATTAAGATGATTTATTTAATTTGACAATGATAGTTACAATCAAAAAAAATTTTGTGTCTGTTTAATATTGATCGCCATTTAACAAAAGCAAAAAAAAAAAAATTATGAGATAAAAATAAAAAAAAAAAAGCAATTATAAAATATATTTTGTGAATTGATCAGTATTTCAAATTCAAAAATTTTTTTTAAGAGCAAAAATTTCTTAAACATAGCGAAAGATAAAAGCATACTTTATTTATTAAGAAAGCACTTATCATGTTTACAAATTTTAATTTAAATTTAATCATAAATTTAGTTTTTGACAAATTTCAGACTTTAAATCTAAAAGACAAAATGAAAAATTACGTACTAAATTTTGATTTATTATATTTATTAATGTAGAGACTAGAAATAGAGCAATGATCAAAGGGAAAATTTTAAAAAAATAATAATTTACTTGTCTTGCTAGTACTTTTAGAAATTTTAAAACATGCGCTTTCACCAACCTCGATTTTATTACTAAATTTAGATCTAAATTTTAGAATATGCGAAACTTTGTAATGTATGAGCCGGAAGTTAAATTTTGAGAAATTCTAAAAATAAGTATAACAAAAATACGATTGATTTACAATCATTTATCATTTGCACAAATCAATCATACACCCACTAAGATTAAACAAAACACTTATGAAGATATGAGCCTAACAATTATAGATTGACTAAATATTGAAAATCTATTCGGACAATAAATCGTAAGATCTAGATTTTAGATCGCAATTTAATTGGTGTTTTTAAATCATGATTAATAAGTACACATCTAAATTGATTAGGTGCGCTTATTCATAAATATTTCACTTATAAAAATAGTGAAAAGAAACTATTTAATCAACAAGCGAATTTGATGAAAAAACGTTCTTAAAACTTAATGGCTGTTTATTGCGAGAAAAAGACTCATTTAAAATCTTTTCGCATAATCACATATAATTATCTTTGATGAGAAACAATTCGAAAATCCATAAAAATCCATAAAACAACTATAAGATAGTTTCTATCTATAATATGTTGATCTTTTTTGTTATTGATGCAAAGAATCTAGAAATAGTAACAAAATGACAAAGAATATAAAAAATGAGGAAATGATAGAAATAGAACCGGATAGAGAGAAAACGAGAAAGAGTGAAAAGAACGAAATTCACTAAATCACTTATGACCTACATTCGAACTCACTCATGCACATGGAAATAAAATTTCATAGTATGTAAACTTACACAGTTTTTTCTAAATATAATTTGAAAAGATAGCAAGCAGAGAGTAAAATTTGATTTTCATTGGTTATAGTTGACCTGTGGTGTATAGTAATTCTTTACTTCGGTTGCTTTAATTTGTAAATTTCAATATTTAATGTGTATTAAATAAATGTCAAAATGTCTTTTACTTAGTTCAAATAATTTGATTGAAAATTAAATTCTAAATTATTTTTATTTTTTAATTGTATAAATTTTTTTTCTTGAAATAAAAAAAAATAGAAAAAAGATTCTTGCAATTATAAAATTCACAACAAGTATTGCGCATTCAAATCAAAATTTTTTCTAAATTTTAAAAAATGAAATTAATTGCAGTATATAAAATAAAAAAATATATGTTCATAGACACTGCTCATGTTCATAATCAAATTACGATCTTTATATTATTTATATTTGGGAATAATAATAATAAATGAATGAAATTTATTAAGCAAAAAATAGATCAGATTCAGAAAGGAAGAAATAAATTTAAGCGAAAAAATTTTTTACTAGACTACTATTAAATTGAATCAATTTTTTTTACTGATAAACACATAACATGTAAATTTTTTCACAAGCTTACATCATGATTAAAACTCAATTCAGATTTTTTTTTACTTGAAATTATCGTATTTTTCATAATGATTTTTAAAGCTACTTTTTTTCCACAACCATTATACATTTTGTTTTGAAAAAAATTGAAAAAAATTATTGTTAAAGATGAATATAATCGCTAGAAAATTATCAAGCAATCATCTTTATAAATCATAATATAATCAATTTTTAATTTTAATTAATTTTTCAAAAATAAATAGGTTTCATAGGCATCTGTATTATTAAAATAAAATTAGGTGTAAATTTTGAAGATTCTATTACTGATGAATTAAATTTGAATTTTCAGTCATAAACGACATTCTTGATACAAAATCTTTAATTTTACTCACCAAATTTAACAAATAGCAAAAAAAAAAAAACAAGAGTTTATATTTCAAAATGAAAGGAATTCATAATAACACAAGACTTCGAACTATCGATTACACAAGAAAAATTTAGTGACAAATGCTTGAGGAAATTTCTTTTTATCCAATTTAGTTTAATACATTTATAATACTGATAATGAAATAGAACACACACTATTTAAATTAATTTTCATCAACTTTTAATATTATTATATTATTATGAGACATCAATAATCCTAACAAAAGCCGAATAGATAATTTAATATATATATAGAATGAATGAGAATGTATTTGAAATTTTTTTGAGAACAAAATATTCTTACTTTTTAGAATTCAGATTTATACTTGTTATTCTAGTTGATTTTTATATCCGGAACGTTGTGGTCTTTGTCTGCCAGTGATAAATTTTTTTTATTAATGAATGAAGATTTTCTAAAGTATGATTCGTGAAAGATAATTGAAACAATTTTCATAATTTTTATCACTCGTCTTCCTTAATAATATTTTTGAAAGCAAATGATTTTCATAAGTCTGCATTAAAATTTGAGTTTAATTCAAGTAATGCAAGTAAAGATTAATATTCATTATTGATTGAGAATAATATCAAACTTAATTAAAATAATATAACGAAATAATTGGAATCCGCTAATAAAAGATCTGTAAAAAAACAAATTAGTAATATTCAAAAAAAAACGATTTTATTTTTTATAGGTTTAATCAATTTAGCAATTAGAAAATATAAAAAATTTGTAAACCTGTTTCCTATTCGAATAATTTTTAACGCGTGACAAGTTAAATAAAATGATATGAAATCATTGCTTTTTCGAATTTTCATTTTCTTTTCATTGAAGAAAATAAAAATAAATTTTTTTTTCTGTCAAAATTTTTAATTTCAATTCAATAAGGTTGACTTATAATTGAATTTAAGAAAGAATAAGAAGTATATAAAAGTGAAGAAAATTTAATATCGTAAAAAAAAAATATTTTAGGTTTAATTGTATATTGAAAACGATAATAAGTGGGAGAATGAGAGAAAACTAGATGGTATAAAAAAATAGTAAAAATTATCAATAATATATTAATATTTCACTTTTTATTCACTTTTAAATTTGAGGTATGATGATTGAAAAAAACAGCTAGAAAAAAAGTTTGTCGATAGAATAATAATTTAGATTTGTATGTAAATCATCGAAAACAAAAAAATTAAGGCGATAATTTTGTTAACCACAAAGCAAATACACAATAAGTCAGGTCATTTTTATGAATTTAATTAAAATATTTGAGCTAATAAAATAAGTAAAAAAAAAAATATTTATATTTATAACTTACACACAACCAGAATGTAATAGAAATAAAATTGTGATACTCTGAATGATGATATGATAAATAAGTCAAAGATAGATTGGTATAATTAGAAAACAAATAAAAAATTGATCAAAATGAAGTGAAAATTTATTCCCAAAAAGCATCAAAAAATTAGAAAAAAGATAAATTCGCAATTAGAATCATAATAAAGTTCGACCTTACTTTTACACGACCCAGAAAACTAATACATCTCGTTTCATGAGTTAATGGCTGTGTGAACAACAAACTTCAACTATCAAACTCAAACAATAAAAAAGACAAACTAAGAAAAAATCACTATACACCTTCTCTCTAAGCACTAAATAGAAAAATCGGAAGTACTGATCATGTGTGCTATCGTATTTAATGTAGATATATTTTATTTATATGATCATATACAGTTTACAACATGTACTATATGAGGAAATCATTTAATGAGTTATGCCATGTACGTGCATGACTCATGTACCAGATATGACTCACAAAACAAATTTCAAATTACGTACTCGTTTGATGAATTATTTAGAATAATAAATGAGATATTTTAATATGACTCGAAACAGAATTTAATTGATTGAAAATATAATGATAAAAAAAAATGTAGATTTTTCAAAAATTTGATGTTAGATTGAATTTATTTAAATAGATAAAAAAAAATGGCAAGATTAATCCCAAAGTTTAATCAAATTATCCCATCCACAACTCAGAATCTTGCTTGTCTCGTGTGGATGCCATAGTACATTTGTACACACATTATCGTGGGCTTTAAAACTAGTTAAAAGTTTAGTAGTATTAAAATTCCAAAAATAAATCATGCCTTCAGCATCACCTGAAATCAAATAGCACATATCAGGTGAAAAATCAGGTGAGCACGAATAGCCAGCTACCATATGACCTTTAAATATTTTTTTGTTATTTAATTTAAATCGGTTCAAACAAGTGAATGCTTGAATTTTGTTATCCATAAATTGGCAAGCTAACCATTTGCCGTTAGGAGATGGTGAAACGGCTGGAATCGCATGCATACTTGGATCAGCAATATATTTGATATCTACGGGTATATCGAATTCCCAGACACGTAAACTCTATTTAAAATATATTTGATATTTATTAACTTCATGTGCTATCAATATATAAGATTATATTATCAAATCGAAAATTGAATTGATTTTACCTTGTCATCAGACGTGCTCACAAACCTTCGATTGTTATCAACAAAATTAATTGTATTTACAGCGCCCAAATGACGATCATACTCTTGAACAATAGATCCCGATCTGCTGTCCCAACAAAGAATCTTTTTATCAGCCATACCAGTCAAAAAAAGATGTGACTGTTCCGAATCGGTATTAAATTTGACACAATAAGCTAATTTACGATTATCGAATCGCTTTATACACTGACCAGTTTCAGTATCCCATAATTTTATGGCCTGATCAAAAAGAGTATATGATAGAAAAATTGAAAGCCAAAGTCACAGTTTGATTATACATATAAATATTAATATAAGTGTACAAATGAAAAAAAATTAAAAACTTACTTTGTCATAACCACAAGATACGAATTTTTCACCTGTGCGATTGAAACAGATATCCCGCACTGCAGATCGATGTCCTAAATAAGTGAGAATACAGCGTCTTTCATTGTAGACTTCCCATAATTTGATCTTATTATCCATTGCACAAGAAAGAAAAAGATGCGCGGATACTGGAAACCATCTTATTGCTGTAACTGATTTACTATGACCATTGTAAGTGTGAATGCATCGTTTAGGTATGAAACATTTATCAGGTATATGATCATACTTAAGATTGACATCAAGATCTTGTGGCGGATGTAAAAATGATCTACCTTGGTAATCATATGGATCTTTAATATGCAAAATCGATTTTTCTTCTTCTTTGTTCTCTTTTTGATAGATAACTTTTTTCTTTTTTGCCAAAAATTGATCTATTTCTTCTTTTTCTTGCTCATTTGGAGCGCATACTTTGATTTCATTTTCAAATTCAGCCCAAGGACCAACGAAATTTTCTAAGTCGGATGGATCGTTATTATAAAGACGTTTACGTTTTTCTTTTTTTATATTTGTCGACTGCTCATCATTAGATATCGTTGACGATTCTAGATCTGCAGAATCGAGATTCGATAAATTGTTTGATGATTTAAGAGATTTACTTAAATTGTGAAACATTTTCCATTGGTGTTCAAAATGTACCTCACTAATATGAGCATCTTCAATATGGCCAGTAAGAAAATTTTTTGTGTCCTTTTCTTCTTCGTCATCAAATACTGGACCAAATGTAGGCGCAAATAGATCATCATATCTTGGATTGTAGTAGACGATCTTGTTCTTACGAACGTCGATTTCACTTTGCCTAATATTTTTTCGCTTGTAATCTACTATCATCGACTCATCTATTTTTGGACAAAGATTTAACTTCGAAATTACTTGAATCGACTCTTTTGTTGACACTGTGGTGTTTAATTTGTCATTATTCAGATCGAAACTTTTATCTGTATCATCATCACTATCTTCATATTGAACTAATTTATATGACATTTTTACTTATCAACAATTCAATAATTAAATTTTTGTCTTTTTTGTCACAATTATGATTGTTTCTTTATTTTCAATAAATTTTGTAAAAACACATATGTAAATAATCTTTTCTTTTTCTCTTTTAAAGATTAAAACAAATCTATGCTAACTCAATCTAGTGGTAAATATTTGAATGAGAGATATTTTGGATAGTTTGTCAAAATGATTCGTAAAAAAAAAATAGAAAGTGTATGAAAACAAGTGTTAAATTTTTTTTTGATTTGCAATTGATATTAAATCATGATAAATTATTACAATTATAAATATAAGATTTTTTGAAAAATTAAGAAAAAAAAAAAAGAAAAAAATGCTGTCAAGTTTGATTGAAGTATACTATTAACTTAATTCACTAAAATTCAAATACATGTCTGTCATAAATATTGAAACGAATTGTGGTAAAAGTGTGAGTGAATATGATCTTCAAGTGTTCATTAAAATAGAAAATTTTAAATTTTAAAATATATCTTGAAAAATTCAAAAATTCTAATTTTACAAAAAGTCAATAAATCATTCTTCTACTAATGAATAAAAATTTTAATTTGAATCAGCTTTTAAATTTAGATATTGATTTGTGTTTTATAAAATGAAAAAAAAAAAAACATTAAGAATCAAAATTTCTAAAATTAGAATTCATAGATTTCTTCAGTAAATTTAACAATATACTTATTGATAAAATATAATTTTTTTTTCTCTCAAAATAGAAGTCAAGTCTATTTTGCGAGTATTTGAAAATTATGTTTTTTTTTTTCAGCTGCTGGAGTTTCACATTTTGTCGTTTAAGACATTCTATTTAAGTTTCAACATTTTTTGCTGATTATTAAATAATTATTAGATTCAATATGTCTTTATCAATTCACACATCTTCATCTGAACTTAGTTTAAAGGGCCTTTTACAAAAAAATTTGAATGAAAACAAAAATGAATATCCACCAACCATCTCGTACTTGCGACGACTTTCTGGCCAAGAAAAAGATTTGAATATCGTGGAAGTTGATCATAATTACAACAAACCATGGAATCGATATCCAGACAGCAGTATTCGATTAAGACCTGCAAAATTTCTTTTTATGGATAATTTTCCTAAACATTTCTTTAAAAGCCATTATCTAGATCGAAGTTTCAACATAAATAATCTCAAAGTAGTCGACGATCATAATCCATCTGAAATAGGAAATCCATTTATAAAAGAAGCTATTCAGGCTGGGGTTAAGGTGAATAATTTTGAATCAAATCCTCATGAATTTGAGGGTATTTGTCAAAATGATGATGAAGATGATCAATTTTTATCAATCGACGAATTGCCAGCAAATCAAAATAATTGGACTAATCACATGTACAAATTATATACAGGTGCAATACGCATTTTGAATTCCGATCGATTAGCTAGATTATCATATGTAGATAGAGAAAATGAATTGATTTTGAGGAAAAATTTAACTGAAAAAACGAGCTCAAAATTTAGGTTTGTTTTTAGTTTTATTTTTACATTTTTATTTTCTTTATTTTCTTATAAATTTTTCAATTCCAGGTATTTATTTGCAACAGTTGGCTCGTGGGATTTTACACTTCTTAACTGGTTACATATAACACTAGCCGACAATTTGACTAATTCATTTTTACAAATTTATGTTGACGCTATTCAAGTTTTGCGACAACGCTTACCTACTCTTGTTGATAAGTTTTTCACACCTATCAAATCAAAAAATGTTTTGAGCACTAAAATAAGCAAACAAATTATTCAACCTGATCCTATTCAAACTATTTTAAACAACTACAAACCCAAACGTCTTTCAGGTAGTCCTCTTTTTTTAATTGTACCTAATGGACCACAAATAGCCCATCAATTCACTTCTCAACGTATGAAACATTGGCACAGTATATTCGGTTCTTTAGGTAAAGTGATTACAATAAATATTCAACAGAACAAAAAAGGAATGAAAGTGTCCAATTGTTTGAAAGAGATACGATATGCAGTGAAAGATAAAATAAACGAATGTAAATTGAATTTCAGTGAAAATCGACCTCTTGTGCTTGTTGGCTTTGGTCATTCATCACTTATTGCAGCCAGTTGCGCATTGGAAAGCTATGGCCAAATATCGGCTACAATATGTTTAGGTTTCCCATTGACCGGTATAAATGGATTTCGAGGTGATTTGGATGACCCTTTACTCGAAACTAAAGTGCCAACATTATTTATAATTGGTCAAAATTCAGCAATGTGTACTCTAGATGATATGGAAGATTTCAGAGAACGAATTACAAAAGCAGAAACTGGGCTAGTAGTA
This sequence comes from Acarapis woodi, assembly GCA_023170135.1. Taxonomy (NCBI): domain Eukaryota; kingdom Metazoa; phylum Arthropoda; class Arachnida; order Trombidiformes; family Tarsonemidae; genus Acarapis; species Acarapis woodi. Next base: position 14,820 of record BLXL01001078.1, read on the forward strand.
GTAGGTGGTGCGAATGATCGACTAATTGTATGCGACAAAAAGAAAAAATTCAATTCAATCACTCAGTCTATGGTTGACAAGTGCATTGCGGATGAAATTTTTGACTTTCTTAAATAATGATATAATTAAAATTTTTATTTATTTAAATAATTGTACAAAACAAGGAAAAATAAATAAAAAATTTTCAGATAAGAGTAGAATTCTCGTTTGTTTTCAAATACTTGATTCAAGATTCGCGTTTGTTCAAAAAAAAATTATGCCACTCATTGGAATTTTTAAACGTATCAATAATTATGAATTTGTTGAATCAAAATGAATAGAACAAAAAAAAAACGTGATCTAAAATTGAAAAAAAAAGAAGGAGAATGGTACCTAAAGTTGATGATTTGTTTTTAAAATCTTCTCGTGAGTGTTAATCTAGTCGCATGGTTTATAATGAACATGATATCTAGATTACACTCAACGAAAGATAATAAGAATTCAATTAGATGACTTTTGGTACATTTGCTAAGTAAGTAAAGTAGTTAGGAACGAGAATGTGATTAAACAATATGATGAAAAAAAAAAAAAAATATTACAAACTAATTGAGAATTGATGAATGATGCTTATAACCTCACATAAGTGTAGGTGCTCTAGTCTAGAATTCAAACAAAAATTAATTACTGGACTAAGAGTACACTTATGAAATGTCAATCGCATTTAGAGTGAACTATTTATGTTTTGCCTCTGTTTTTCTCAATAGAAGTATGAATAATAAGATAAAAATAAATATACTAACCATTTTAAAGAACACTTATAAGATTGGTGTAAGCACTTAAAACAACTGATAAAGTTGATCTAGTCAGTTGACGTTTGAATTGATAAACTGGACTCGACCAAATTTACCAATCGTCAATTAAGTCTTAGAAAAATTCATTTTTGGCTCTGTTTACAAGCTAAAGAAGAGAAATTAGATGTCTTTATGAGCAAAATTTTATCTAGTCATCTGTATTTAAACGGCAAGATGACTAAGATTAAATGATGCTGATAATGGCAACCTGTTGATTTTAAAATTTTTAATATTGCATAGAATCATATTGAAAAGCAAAAAGAATTGAAGAACGTTCAAAAACCACGGAAGAAACGTTTCTAGTCATGGAATCTGTTGAAAAGAAGCCGTATTGATAGAATCAAAATTAAAGTGGAAGATTCAAGAATGCAGCCCTAAAACAAGACCAGAAACGTGTTCATCCATAGTTGATTTGAAAACACATACACAAAAACACGTGATTATATGTTGAATGTATTTGAAAAGAAAAGAAAGCACACGCTTAACGAAATATAGATAATAAATCATGTATGGTGGATTTACACACATGTACATTTCGAAAATGATAAAAACTAATGAAAATAACAAAACAAAAGAGAGAAATAGAAATTGATTAGAGCGGCACCATGCACAGGTGGAAAACATATATAAACACGCAAACACACATACATACAAAGAAAAGACGACGATCAAACTCGAAGTCCAAAAATGGAATAAGTTTCATGTATTAATAAGAATTCAAAAATTCAAAAAAAAAAAAAAAAAAAAAATTAAGAAACGAAACGAGTGAATCACAACGGACAAGCGAGTAAAAAGAGCGAAATTTTAGGTTTCAACAAGTGAGAGAGAAAGAGAGAGTGAGAGTAGAGCGGCCATTCTGAGAGAGGCAATTGAAAAATACAACTACCATACTCTACTCTCTATACACACAAACTACCATTCCCCACTCTGTCTGCTTCTTGCCTTAGTCGATGGATATTCCTATGAAAGAAATAAAGGGGGATGTAATAATACTAGCATATTTTACTTTTTTTCCTTTTTACTGAACAACTGTTGGACTCTAGCGAAAAAAAAAGAACTAAGAATCAAGAAACGAAAAAAATCTTTAACAACTTAAGAAACGTTTACTCTCTTTTTTTTAACCAACCTGCACAAGGTCAGAAATAGAAGTGATTTTAAAATGACATAGATCAATTCATTTTATACTAACTAATCAGGTAAACAAAATTTTTTTTTTTTTTAGAATATACTAGCCATTGGTCAATAAGTTCTATCTTTGACTAGTACTTAGCTCATTTTCTTATTTTTTAACTTACTATTTACCTGTGTAAAGAGAAAAAGATTTGTTTCTTGTTTATTTAAACCCCTAGAACTATTTTGCTTCGTACACATTCCTCTTTAAACAATCCACCTTGTAGGATCTATTCACTGAACATAAAAAATTTAAAATGCAGTTCAAATATATTAATTTACATTGGAAATACAGTGCCTTCGTTGTACTCTTACCTCGTTGTTCATATTTAGAGAAATCTATTTTTTTGTTTGTTAAAAAAATTCTTCACCTTGATACACTTAATTTATGCACACAATTTTAAAGACACGTCTTTTAGATATCAGTTTTAAGATTAAAATGAAAAACAAATTTAAGGGTAGAAAAATAAAAAATAAAGATTAAAATAATATAACTAAAACTTATTCGCCAATAATAACGAAAAATTCCCGGAACTTGATTGCAATAAGATCAGCAAAAAAAAATAAATCATTTTCATTTGATCTTATAATTTTATATTATTTTACAATATTTTTTTAATAGCTATGTTAAATATATGCTTCATTTATCAGATTGGATTTCATTTTTCAAATAGTACAACTAAGGTTGTAATTTGGATATGTACGTAAGTAATGTATAATATTTAAAAAAATTTGAAAAAATTTTTACCTGTTCTAATTAATATGAATTTTATCATTAATACTAAACAAAGACATTTTTTTTAATTATAGCACTTGAACGAGTTAGTGGTTAATCGAACTTTGAATAATTTTGAAAAGAAATAGTTTTTTTTTTCTAAATATTTGCAGATTAGTAACAGCTTAAATTGAAAATTACGTTCATTTTAAGTACTTCTTTTAAATAATGGTTAAAAAAAAGTCTAAAGGTGCAATGTATCTGTTTGACACATATTAGACTTAGAAAACTATTCCAAACTGAATTATAATACTTGGAAAACACATGTTCTGTAAATGTAATAAATAAAAGCGAATTCTAGAGAAAACAATATAAAATTTTGTTGTGAAAAAATTGAAAGCTAGCTAAGAAAGTGAACTTATGTTACAGTTAGAGAACGAAAAAAAAAAGAAAGGAAATAAATGATGATTAATTTTTGACTTAATGTAAAAGATTTTTGATGCTTATTGCATATGACTGCTGCCTATTCTATTAATTTAGTAGGTAGCTGCAAACATAAATATTTCATATTGGCGATAAAAAAATTAAAGTTTGATGTAAAAACAGTGTAATGTACAAGAATTCGAAAAACAAGTTACAAATATAAAACAAATAAATGAACAATGCATTTCGAAAGTTGTAGAGTATTTAAGAAAATAAGTGAGGTCATAGCTGGGATTTTCTTGTCGTTTAAAATTTATTTTTTTAAATTCTAATCATGAGCTAAAGTGTCGGGTTAAATAAAAGAAAGGGAGAGAGAGAGAAAGAGAAAGAGAGAGAGAGAGAGAAAGAGAGAGAGAGAGAGAGAGCGAGCGAGCGAAAGAAAGAAAAAAAAAAAGAATAAAAAATCAATCATGTATATAAATATTCTTTGACTAAACATCATTGATTTTTTTT
>BLXL01001079.1:0-29266 GCA_023170135.1 Acarapis woodi
AAATACCAAAATAATTTAATATCACTTTATCAATTATATTGGATCTGAATTATATAAAACCAATTTTTTTTTCTAAAATTCAAATTTTTCATATAATATATATACGCACCTCTTCATTAAATTAAAATTTCGCGAAAATAATTACAAAAAGGTTTAAGTATTTGGTTTTAAATGTGTTTAAAGTATAATAAAAAAATTTAATTTTACGGAAGTCGCTTTTCTGATTGATCTCGAACAGCGATTTCTGTCTTTTTAGTCGCAACAAATTTATCAAATAAAGTTTTTTTTCTTTAATTTATATATTCTCGTTTCGTATATATTGAGTTTTTAGAAATATATATATAGAAATTTTCTAAAAAAAATTGTCACAGTTCATCTCCTTTAAAATAATTTATAACGAAATTTTCGCAAGTCCAACAGAAATATGAATTGTTGTAATTAAAATTAAATAAAACTATTAATAAATTGGCAATCAAATCTTTTATTAATAGTATTTCCTTAATTAATTTTTTTTCATGTGCTCTTAACTTTGAAATACCTAAAGAAAAATTTTCTCTAATAATATTTTTATTCGAATTTAATAATTTATTATTTCAAATCTTCAACATTTTTAAAATGAAACTATGTTTTTTACATTTTCAAGGTTGTATTATGTATTTAATTCCAAGATATTTAGAATATTAATCATTAATTAATGGAACTTTTTTTCAGCTTTATGTTAATACTGAGATAAGTAAATATTAAGAAATAATTTAAAAATTTTAAATTATCAAACACGCTTGCTCTAGATTTAGGATTTTTATTCTCAAAATAGATTTTTGCAATGAAAAAAAAAATTTAAACGAAAAGTTCAAAAATAGAAGCTCTCATCTTCATCGTAATTAATATATCCTTTATAACAATATAGACTTTCTATAGATTTGTTATAGAACCAGTTCGGGTAAATTTTTTTTTGTTAGCATAATTTTTACAAACTTTTGTGAAATAATTCAATAGGGTCGAACCTCAAGACGAAAATTTCGCCCCGACAAAAACATTTCTTCAAATTTTATTAATCTAAATACAAAAAAAATTTCATTCTTCTTTTTGATTATCATCATTATGTTTTTTTTTTCGTAACAGGAAAAGACACAACCAATATAATTTTTATTATTATATTCTATTAATAAAGCAAGAATAATAAATTCTGTAAAACTTATTAGTTTAGAAAAAATATTCTCTTAAATTTACGTTTTAAGAGTTTTAAAAGCTAATCAAAATTTTGGCTCTGAAATGAACTGGCTAAAGTTAGAATTTTTTAATTTTTGGGAATTATCATCCATATTTTCATATATATATATATATATATATAAATGAATATTATCATTTAGTTTAAGTATGAATCGACCCTTATCACTTCTCAAACTTTATTAAACTTTTTCGATAATGGCGATCTTTTACTATATAATCTTAAAAATTTTTAGAATTTTTTTTCTTTATTTAGAAAATCAAACATATTATTTGAGATTAACTAACATTTTTTACCATTTAAAAGCATCAAAAACATTGTTGAAACAGAGGGTGGAAGTAATTTATTCACTTAAATTATCAGACTTATTCTTTTAATTTAAAGTTTTTAGGTTGAAATCTAAAAGAAAAAATTACAAAAAAATTGTTCGAAAATTCCATTCAGAGTTCAACATTCATAATTTTTTGTGTTTGAGAATTTTAATTTGAAATTCTTGAAAACAAAAAACAACCAGCCGCTTGAAGTGTCAAATTGTTTGATCAGAAAATTTCATAAAAATGTTTATTATAATTTTACATACATACATATATTATGAGAGATGAAAACATGTTTTGGACGACTCAAAGTTCTAATCAAAACCTGCGAATAGAATTTTTGCTTTTTAAGTTGCGATTCACAGATATGTTTCCAATAAATCTTGAAAAGGAAAAATGTTATTTGCAATTTTTCTCTTCAATCTATTAAAAATTATAAATCATGAAAATTCTAGTCCGCATCTTGAATAAAGTTCGCAAAAAATTTTTTTGATTCGAAATTTTATCTTAGATCTGTGAAAATTTTTCTATCGAAATTTTTTTTTCTTTTAGCCGGAAGTTGATTGTTTGCATTTCGAACATTAGAAAAAATCGATGATTTTTTTTCCGATAATCAAGTAATAGGTTATAAAAATACGATGCTCTATACACTATCAACTGCAATAGTTTGCTTTAATAAGTTTACGGAACTAAATTACATAATTGGACCCTGTCAATAGTGCATTTAATGATTACAATGATTAAATATGTTACAATACGAAAAAAAGTAAACGATAATGGCTTCGATCCAAATCACAGTGTATAGGCCTTTGAAAAATTTAGCATGACTGTTCTGTATGCAATACCAGCAAACAGAGAATCAATTTCAAATGAAATTAATTTAAATTTCATAATTATTATGTCTAATAGTAATTATGAAAAGCTGTTTTGAAATAATAAAAAAGAAATTTTTATAAATCGACTTTATTAGACCAACATTATTATATTTTTTTTACATATCAATCAACATCGACAAATTATTAAAATCGTCGATAATTCACTTGATTCAAAAATTGGTTTTCTAAAACAAATATATTTTCACATTTAAAATAATTATTTACAAAATTTAAAAAAATTAGATTTAAAAAATTTTTTAAATCGAATTCCAATCGATTCTAGTTCAACGAAATTTGTATAATATCCATTGGATATGTCATAAGAAATTTGTATTTACATTTTTAAGATTTCAATATCTTGTACAATGGACTCTTTAGAATTAAATTATTTTTGGTATCTTTAATGATCAAATTGGGTTAAGGAGCTAGCCTTGAAGATCTTAATTTAAAATCATTTTGCTTTGAAATAATTTTTCGATTCAACCCCCGCAAGTTATATTATATGCTTTTAAAAATAAATTTCTTTTTCCATTAAAAACTTTCCTATTCATCAAATCGTTTGTTTAAAAGTATAAATTACAATTTATATACATATATGAACTTTTTACAAATAAATTTTAGTTCTTGAAAATGGTTTTGAGAAATTTTTCTTATCAAAACAATGTAACCGTGGTAATTAATTTGATGTTTCAAACTCTAAATAACAAACGTAAATTTACTGATGGCACCTTGTTTTTAAATATTTTTTTTAAATAAAGAAATTTCTTTCACTTTCATTTTCTTTCTACAAAATTTTAATTAAAAAATGTGTGTGAGGGCTAAAAAGAGAGAAAATAATAAAAAACGAAGATCAATCAACTTCTGTGTTAAAGAATCTTCTTCGTTGCATAGACGATGATTCTTCGAGGTTCTTTTGAAAACGAACCTTTTTTTATGTGTCTACTCGATTTTTTATGACTTAATCAATATGTTGTTTTGAGACTAAAAGAATAAATTTGAGTAAAATTATTAAAAAACCATTTTAAGTGAATAAAGACCATTTCTCATGAAATTTTACGGCGAAAACTATGCATATATAAATATTTATTTGAAACGCACACACATAGTTGACTAATTGAGAATCTTAATCCTAGACATATTAAATTCAAATTTGTTTCACGCCTTTTTTGTACTCTTTAACACATATTTCATAGAATTTTTATATCGTAAAATGACTAATTTATATACATATTCCAAGTTTGAATTTTCTTGTTTTGAATAATTTTTTTAGCGCAATTTATATATATCTATCACAATTTTTTCTTGATTAATTTAAAAATTTTGAATATAAAAATATTTCATCGTTTTATAAGGATGAATCAAAAATGTGCCACTGTATTTATTGTTCGTCGATTATTAGTATGATTAAAATTTGTATTATTAGAAAAATTTGTGTTCAAAAGTCTATTAGTTTGACTATTTAATGTACCATAAGAATTGGGTGTACTTTTTGACATTGAAGCAACTAAAAATTCTTCATATGTATTTGGCTGATTTAGTCCATTTGATAGATAACTAGATGCTGTAGATGTTGTTGAATTTAATTGCTGATAACCATAATTATTAGCCATATTTGAATCACTTTTTTCGTCCACTAATGGATCTTCATATATCTGTTCTTCGAACTCATTATAATTGACCTGTTCATAATGTTTGATATTTGTGATCTCTGAACTATTAATATCAGTTGAATTTATAAGATTTGAAATTTTAGTAATTTGTGGCTTCAAATTAATTTTGGAGATAAGAGTTGTATTATGGCTACAACTCGTATTTACGGGTGATGAATTGAAATTATTGGCAAATGATAAATTATTTTGATTAATTAAAGGACTGTTTAATGGTTTTTTGGGTAATGGACCCAATTTGGCTAGAGGATTGACAAGTGTATTGCATTTCGGCCGATTCATGTCAAATGATGTAAACGGTTGAAAAGATAATGTCGCATTATTTTGTGATGCACCTGGTTTCAATATCCATGAGCTTATTGGTTGTTGTTTAGTTTTGTGGCGTTCGAAGTAAATATAAGTAAAAAGAATAGCAAACAAAATTAAACAAACTATAAATATGATGAGGAAGTAGAGTATGAATGAATTAAGGCCACTCGAGATATTACTATTTAAAAGATTTTCTCCATTGTATTGATCTTTGTTGTTACCATTCAATTGATATTGGTCTTCGAATGTAACTACCATCGCTGGATTTCGATTTTCGAAGTTGATTTTTTCCCCATTGATCATAATCGATTGATGATTCATGTGATTATTATTGCAATTCTGTCCAGCAGATGTTAATTCAATCAATGGTCGACCAACAAGTGCTAATGGTTCAAAACAAGTAGCAGTCTCATCATTTGTTCGCGTTTGAGCAATAAGTTGATCTGATCGATCTTTTTCCAACAAATAATCTGATTGCTGATGAGGCAAACTGTTAGCATTACGTTGATAATTAATATTCAATTGACTATCTAAATATTCATTAGAATTTAAATCAATCTCATTTTTCAATATTTCCGATTTCAAGTGATGATTTTGTTTGAAATTATTTACAATTTTGTGATGCAATTGATATTTAGTCTTGTAGTCCTCTATTCTCTCCAACTGTATTTTATCACTTAAATTATCTATCTTCCTTCCAGACCAATTTTCCATTATTTTTTCTAGTTGGTCCGCATCTTCTTTGCTGAAATATAATTTTTTAACAAGATCAACAGTCATTAATTTATCGGCACGTAATGCATGTGATGAAAACAACCATGATAAATTGCAATCACAATGTAATGGGTTTCCGGTTAAAATGAGTCGTTGGATTAGACTATAATTCGAAAAAACATTAGACGATAGTGTTGCTAATGCATTCCGACGAAGATTGATTAAAACCAATTGTTGTTGTGCGCTAAATAATCCTGCTGGCAATTGTTCGAGAGAAGGACAGTTTTCAATTGCAATTGATTGCAATTTGACATTTTGATTGAAAAGATTACTAGTCAATTGTTTAAGGAAACGATCGTATCCCAACGAAACATGTTTTAGAGATTTCAGTAATCCAAATACATCTGGCAATTGCAACAAAGAAGTGCCTTGTAATTCTAAGTTTTCGAGATTTTCTAAATATAAAAACACATCGATCGCTAATTGATTAAATTGATTATAGCTTATTTTAAGATATCGTAAGTTTCCAAGTCCAAAAAATGAATTGTGATTCAAATTGCGCAATTCACAATAATTTAGTGTAAGAGTATGCAACTGAATTAGTGAGCGAAAAAGAAAATCAGGCATTTGCCGAAGCGGATTGTGATCTAAATGGAGAACTTTCAGTGACGATAATTGATGAAAAATTGAATTCGATATTTTGCCATCAAAACGATTATGACTTAAATTAAGTAACTCAAGCGTTGTTAAACTAGCGAAAACATCACTTTGCAGATTAATCAGTGCATTATGTGACATATCCAATAAGCGAAGACGATTTAGCTGCTTAAATGCATCATTATGAATCGAAAGAAGCTCATTATGAGGTAAATATAGTTGCTGTAAATTAATTAAACCAGCAAATGTTTGATTACTAAGTAACGAAAGTCGATTGTTACCTATCTTTAGTATTTTTAGAGTTCTCAGTTGATTGAAATTTTTAGAACCCAATGTTTGCAATTGATTATCACTCAAATCAAGAAAAAGTAGATCATTATAAAATGAAAGCGTCTCTTTAATTGATTTTATTTGATTCGCAGCTAAATGTAATTCACGTAATTGAGGATTCAAAGTGATAGGTACTAAATCCAACAATCCACCAGTACAATCTGTCAGAAGTATTGAATCATCACAGTGACACTTGATTGGACAAAATGCAATCGAAAAATTAAATAAATTTGAAAATAGCAAAGTAACAAATAGCTTGAAGTACATTGAAGGTGGCATCATGAATAATATTGTAATTTTGAAATTAAATTATGTTTCTTGAAAATTTTTTGAAATTTTGTACAAATTAAAAAAAATAAAATAAAAATAAAAATAAAAAATAAAAAATAAAAATTGAATAAGAATGGATGAAAATCAAAAGTATTGCACTTTATACATTTTTTTTCAAGTCAGAGTCTAAGTTTGTTATCCAAATACAGAAAAATCATATTATGGTTTGAAAATGATCAAAATATCAATTTGTTCACTCAAATGTAATAATACACATAAATAAATCATTTTTTTGGAAAAATGGAAAATTTGATAAAAAAAAATGTTGATTATTTTATACGGAATTTCAAAAGAAAATTTTTCTTGTTAAAAAGCATACTTCCATCGACTTCTACATTCAATATCCAACTAGTCAAAAGAGATTGAATTTTATTTTTAATTCCAATCTCTTGTTTCGGATATGTCCATGCGCATGTATCAAAAATGTATTGTATATTTTATATATAGACTTTTCTTAGCCACTTAACTGTCTCTGTATCAAAATGCACTCGTTTGCCCAAATGTGCACATTGTCCAATTTAGTTAATTTATTTTTCATTTTAAATGGTTCTTTATCCATCTATTTGCCAAAAAAAAAAAAATTATTTTTTACAATTAAATTATCTAATTTTTAAATTGTAAAAACGGAACTTTATTTCCAGTACCTCCATTCAATTTTTTTAGCTCATTAAAATTCTATCAATTTAACAATAACTGAATCGAATTAGACTAAAAAAATCTATAAATCTAGTCACAAAGGCATATATAATAGCTTTTAATAGATTTGTTTAAGCTTGATATTTAGAAAAAAGTATAAGTGATAAATTTGTTCTTACAATAATTGTCCCAACATACATGTTTCCCCAAGAAAAAATGTGATTATGAAATTTTTAATATTTCTGCTTCATTTAGTACTTTTATCGAATCAAAATAATATATTTATATATGTGTTTATTAGTAATTATAAACTATATTATGTTAGATATACCTGAAAGTTATTAGTTTATTTTGTGGCGGAATTTTTTTGAAAATAATTGCTTTAAATTGAAATCAGAGGTTTACCGACAAAGGGTGTTTTTTCTTTGAAATTATCCTCGGTTTCATGCTGCGGACAGTATAAATTAACTTAACATTTTTCTAAATTTTCTATCAAATTTATTCAATGTTTTGTGATCATGAAATCTATTTATTTTCTTTTCTTAGTTGATATCAAAAATTTTAGCAATCTTTGAAAAGAACGAAAGACGTAATTAAAATTAATTAGAATCACTTTCATTAAATGAAAAGAATAAATAATTGTAAAATTTTAAATTTCAAATAATTATTTACTATATTTGTATAGGTTACCTACAACTTATAGAATAGTATACAAAAAATAGATATATAAAATTATTTTATATCCATTGTTTCGTATATATTTATATAAATAGAATATATAATTGATTATTATTAATTGTACTTAATATAGATTAATTGTGAATTGTATTTTATATGACAATAATATGTATAATTTAGTATGTATATTACATTTTTGATGTAAAAATGCAACAAAATTAATTTCCATCCAGTTCACATTATATAAAAATTTTTCAAAACCTTTTTTATGTGTGATGAAATTAAAAATTTATAAAAAGGCAACGAATATGTCAATTCAAATTAACACTCGAATCGATTGCTAGAAAACATGCAACCTCATGTTTTTTATTAAATATTAAATATTAAATTTACAATCAACGAACACAGATTGAAAAAATTCGCCTCTGCCTTAAAACAAATTTTTTTTGCTAAAAAATTTTGTATTTTTTCAAAAAATTATAATTATTCTTTTAATAAAAAAAAGTATATATATAAATCGTTGAAATTATTATTTTTTCGATATCAGGAATGTTTTTACATGTAAAAAAATTTATTCAAACTTTATTACTATAAATACAAGAATTGTTATAAACATAAATCATAGGTTAAAAAACACAAAGTAATTGGTTTAATTAATTATGATAAGAAAAATATTTTCCTTGTAACTTTGAATTTTTCAATAAAAAATAATAAAATTGTTAGATCGAAGAACTTTTGACTTTTTTTGATTAGGTTAAAAATTCAAAAAATTGTTATAAAAACTCTGTCTTTCGAATCAAATTTAAAGATAGATTTATCAAAAATCTAAAATGTACACATGTGATTACGTTTCAAAAGTTTTCAAAGATTATCTTTTGGTTAAAGGTTAACAACCTTACATCAACAACATGCGCGTCTTACCATTTTTGATAAGAATCAAATTTATTGTTATTCACCTTTTTTTTCTCAAAGATAAAAAAAAAAAATATTTTTTTTCAAATTATTCAGATTTTTTATAGATAATTTTTTAAAAAAGTATTTGAAAATAGTTCATGAAATATGTTATATATATAAATAATATAAATTTGTAAGATTTCACAAACTCAGAATTATGTGTAATCGTATTACATGTAGTCAAAATTTATCAGATTTTAGTGCAGGTGCAAGATTTTTTTTTTCCGAATTTTGTAAAACATATTTTAAATTGGTACCTATGTCTTTCATTTTTGAAATATTATCAAAATATTTTTCACTAAATGCGCTCATAATATATACAAAAATTGAGAATAAATAAATAATTTTTCTAATGTCCATATTTTTTTTATCAACCTTTACAAATCAGTACGTCCTACTATTTTGTAAATCTAGGGCGGAGACAAAATCATTCTTGTTTCAAATTCTAGTCAATAAACATTCACTGAAAAAAAAAATTTCATCAATTTATTGTCTAATAGCTTGAATTTAATTGACTTTTCAGAATATAAATAAAAAAAATCATTGTCCATTGCTGACAAATAATAAGAAAAAATTATTAAGAAAATGTTGGATTTTAAAAAAAGGCACGATCATTTTTAAATTTTCAAGATTTGATTTATCATTACACACATAATACTAGATATCTGAGGTTTCTATCACATAGTAAATTGAAATTTATGAAATTATTTGTTAATTTTTAATGATGTCTTTAATATTCATTTTATGAAAAATCATTTAAAATATTTACTTACGACTGATATTATATTTGATTTATCCAATTTTTTTTTTGCTCAAATCGATACAATTTATCACTTTAATTTCAGAATTACGAATCAGATAAGCATCGAATAAAAAATTCGTTTTGTGATGCAACACAAATTCGAGCTAAATATTTTTCCGGTTGAGTCGAGGACAAAAAGATTATAAAGATTGAATGAAATTAAAAAAAAAAAAATTCTCGAGCTCAATTTCTTTAGGATTTTCACAGTAGTTAATGAAGTGAAACATTAAAACTGATTTCTAATTGTTACGAAAATCGTTCACAGTTGTCCTCGAATTTTTTTGTTTATTTTTTTCAAAATAAAAAATAAATAATGATTAGGATAAAATCCTTTCTGGAATCTGAAGAATCATTAAAATATTCTCATAAAAATTGCAAAAGTAAGTTTAAAAAATAATTGTTTCAATTTGTTAGAAAAGTAAATGATATATTGATTAGCTTTATATTTTTTACAATTAGTAATATTCACACATTCTCTTTTAAAATATACCTCAAAAAAAGAATTGAATTGAAAAAATATTTCAAACTTACAACTAATCATTATGTATAAATTAATTCATGAATAATTTTTGCCGAAAACCGATTGTGATGAATTGATTCTCAAATAATACATTAGTCATTTTATGAAATTGACAAAATTGAAGATCAATTTAATATCGCTATATTTGATCTTTAAAATTTTTTTCTTTGTTTGAAAAAAAACACAAAAAATCTTGTTTTTTTACCTTATAGTTACTTTGGATTAAAAAAATGATTAATCTAGAAGAATCAATGCAATGAAAAATTGGAATAAATAAAAAAATCAAATTCTGAGAAATGAAAATTACTTTATTTCCTTTAAACAAAAATGTACTAGAAATTATTAGGGCTTCATAGAATGGATAATCAAATGTAAAATAGATTGTACATGTATTGAATGTGTGTCACTTACTAAATAGTTACTTGATTTAAGTTTCAAACGATAAATTTCAGCGCTATACTAAACGTGTAAAACATATCTATCTAAATTCTTGATTTTAATAACACAAAGACAATATAAAAGATTTTTATTATAGTACATACCAAACACCACCTATTCGTGAAGAAAATTCATCTATAAAATTTCAGTCTTTCCACTGTGCACATTGAAGTTTAATTACAAAAGATAGAAAAAAATGTTTGCTATGCGCGATTTCGGGCGACAATGTATATAATTCCTAACTTCTGAATATTTCTATATATCAAAAAATAAAAAGATAATAAATATAAAGTTATTACAAGATTGAAATAAAGAAATTGAACCCTGAAAAAATCGAAAGAAAAAAAAATTAATAATGAATAAGCGCTGGTCGAATTGTGAAAAGAATTTCCAATATAAAAAGAAAAAGTTTTTGATTTTTTCAGTTTCCGGTTTTGAAAAATCAATTTTTGAGTGATTTTATGCATGCCATTCGGTAAACAATATTTGCTTGAAAAGTTTTGAACACATATTATGCAAATTATATCGCTGGTCTTAATTAAGAAGATTACAGACTAGTTAAAATTTATCAAGAAAATATTTAAAAATAAAATTTATAAATAAAAAATTTGAATTTTTTCCTGTTTAAAAATCTAAGCATTACAAATGACTAACTCAGACTTATTTTGTTTTTTTTTTTTTTTTTTTAATCTGGCACATAAGTCTGGCCATTTAAAATAATAGAGTCTAATTTATTAGCTATCTAGCTGCTAAATTATAAATTCAATTGACTCTAGCGCACTCTAAATTTTTTTAAGGTACCATTTTTTGAAGTATTCTAATTTTTTAGAAGTTTTAAAGTAGATTTCATATTATCTAATTTAGCGAATAGATTATTTCAAAAACCTGTTCACAAAATATTATTTGCTTATGTCGAACTCAACCATTTTAAAATAAAAAAATTCATAGATTTTAAATACGTGAATGATTACAAAAAAAATTTTTTTATTTATTTTATGCTTATTAATAATGTGTATATTTTAAAATAAGAATGCGAAAACAAAATTGAATTCTTACTCATTAAGCTATATTTTGAATTAATGATAAAATAAAAAATTCAAAGATATAAATTGAATTTAAAAATTTAAAAATGATTGACAATGGGCGAAATTCACATTCTTGAAAGTAATGATCCAAAAACAAAATTTTCAAATAAATAAAAGGATACTGGAATTTGAAACAGTTAGTATAAAAATTTTCAAGTACACAAATTAAAAAGTTCAAATAAATTTGTTGCCGAAATTAATAAGCTAAAATTCTATTTATGATTAAAATATATAATTTGAAAATTTAATCTGGTTAGGTTTTATCAAAAAGAAAATTATCAAGTTATGTTTAATTAATTTTCTTGAGTTAAATACATGATTTTAAAAATTCAAATGTAAATTATAAATTGTTAATGAAATTTTTTTGTAAATTTTGAATTGCTGTTCTTCATATCCACATTCATTAAAATAACTTTTATTTATATATTTGAATATATTTTTTGAGTAGATTCGACAATTATTTGTACGTTTTTCAATGAAGGAAACGTTTCAAATTAATCAAAATTCACATTTAATAATTAATTTTATAATATATTATAATTATTAAATCAATAGATAAGTATGAATTAAAAATAAATTTTTATAGGTAAATTAATATTCTATCGGATTAAGTTCAATCAGTTTTTTTTAACGGCTAAAAAATTAAAAAAAAAAATAGCGCTTCTTTGAATATTTTACTAAAAAAAAGTGTAGCGATTTCTAAATTTTTTAATTCAAAAATTCATATTTCATTCTTTTCCAAGTCAATAATTTGATAAAAATATTTTAATGAAACTATAAAATATAACTAATCAAGAATTCGAAAAATTAAAAAGATAATATAATTGTTAAAACATCTTGGACTTTTACAAGTTTGATGAATAAGCTGATGATAAAGAACGGTTCTGAAAGTCATAAAATTTCTAAAATCGAAAAGCAGACAAAAAAATCTTAAATAATTTCAAATTTTCCTTGTTCAAAATTTGTATAAAATATTATCGATAAGAAATAGATTCTATATAATAATCAGAAGGATATGATATTTTTTCATTAAAAAAGAAGATATACAGTTAGATACATAGGCAATATTTAAAAAACATTCTAAATTACGCTTTTAAGTTTTCTTAGTAATTTGAAGATGAGAGTGTTGAAATATGGATACGATTATTTATTTTTATTTGGTTGTATTAAATTAACTTGTATTTACTTAAAATACAAAATCCCATCAGTTTTTTTTATTAAAATAAAATACCCTAAATGAGTCACGTGAACGTTTTTTATATATACACTAAAAAAGCACTTTAGATAACTCAGTCAACAATATATTGAACGGTCTCTGATAGATTTAAATTGGTTTTAAGACCATATTAGCTAACACCATGATAGCAAAAACAATCTTTTTTTAATGATCAATAATTTTTCTTACTTTTCTTTTGTTTCTTATAAAGAAGATAAATACTATTGTTTATTCAAAAAATTAAAAGTAAACTTTCACATTAAAATAAAATTATATAATAAAATTTAAATTATAAGTTATAGTGAAAATTTTAATATGTTCTTAAGAATCAAACAAAACAAATTTTTATTGTGCAATAATGAAAAATCTGTAAATTTTTATTTTTTCAAATTTTAATAGAAATGAAGTTCAATCGATGAAATATATGATTATTTGAAATTAAATGCAACTAAATTGAAAAAAAATTGTTTTCCATCTAATTTAAAGATTTTTCAGACTAAAAAAATTTTGAATGAGACTTTGATTAACTAAAAATTAGTTAATTTAATTTTTAAAAATAAAAGCCAAGAATTATGTTGTCCAAATAAATTTAAAAAAAAAAAACCAAAAACTTTTTTTATGAGTTTGCAGAATCCTTTGTGTTCAAATTTTTTTATTTTTATACCAAAAAATTTTGATTCGTAACTTTTTAGCGAATTCTAATTGAAGTTTTGAATGTTTGAAACCTACTGTTTCGATTCACTATTTGTTTAATAATTATTTTTGAAATCAATGTTTCATTAACTATAAACTTATTTTATGGTCAAGTTCACATTCAAATTTTTGACAGTGAAAAATTTTGAAAATCAGATCACTAACATTGCCAAATTCATCAACCAGATTTGAAAAATTATTATTTTTTTTTTTTTTGCTTTTTTTATTTAAAAGTAAGTAAATATCATAATCTTTCTCGTTTAAATAATCATTGACAAAGCGCGTTTGGTGCAATAATTACATAATATTCTTATGAAATAAATGTTTAATTTATATTAAAATGAATTTTCAGATGGTATATACGAACAATTATCCATATGTTAATCTAACGTTTTCACTTTAATTACTCCATCACTATTCGATCTTTATGCATGTATGTATAATAATTCTGTTTCATTATAGAATTTAATTTTATACTGCAATTTAGATACGATTCCGGTCTAAAAGAAAAAAAAAATATTTTCATTTTTTGATAGAAGCATGCTTAAATTGAAGAATTTTTATTCGATATCGACCGATCAATTAGCAGTCATTGTTTATAATAAATTATCATGATCGTTAATTTTGCAGCCAATTAATTTTTATTCATGAAAATCAATATTTATATAATTTGAGAAAATTTTACGATTATGTGATAACATTCATTTTTTCTAATTTAATGATGTAAAATTGTCGCTTGAACTTAGCATTAGGTGCCTGCCTTGAATGTGAATAAAATAGTTTTAGTATTTTAAAGTTATATTTGAATACTATTAATAATTTTAAAATAAGCTTAATCAGTTAGTATTCAGTCAATATGAATATAGAAGCTAAACAATTAAAAAAATTCTCCAAACTTAATTAAATTCTTTAAATCTCAAATATATTAAACTAAAAATTTTATTCTGGATTTAGATTTTTTAAGTTTTTTTTTTAAAATTTTCTTGAAAATTAAACGTGTTTTAGATAGAGACAATCAAATTAAATGAGAGATGATCCCAATTAGCCAAGCAGAGAATGTTATTAAAGAACATCGACTTTTGTATTATAATTCATAATATTTAGAATTGATAGCTAATGAGAAATTCTTTTTGCACTAATGCCTGCAAAGCATCTGAACAATTTTTTGAATTTTGTCCTTTTTTATTATTTTAGCTTTTGCTTTAATAAGCACTCTTATAAACTCGAATTCTAATTTAGTCAAAATTTTTTTGATATTTTTGCAATAAATCTTTTTTTATAAATATATTGTTCATTTTAATTCTGTAAATTACAACTTTTAGCTATTTCTCTTTGTGAGTGACTAAATATAAATATTTTGAGTACTAATTGTGCCACAAACACCATCTCTTATGATAACAGGGAAAATGTGTGCAAATTTAGATGTTTGCTTTTTATCAATTGTAAATATAAGTTATTATGGCACTCAATGAATATTTTTGCTTAAAAAACAACTAATTTTGAAATTCACATAATAACATCTTGTTAGATAATATATAAAAAATGATGTATCATACAAATTTATTGTTGAAATCTTATGGTCCTAATAACATTCTAGTACACAATTGTTTTCGAAAATATTTTTAAAATTTCGATTTTGGAAATTCAAGGTCTGAAAAATTTTTGGCAAATAATTTTGTTGGTTTTATTAGTCATTTAATTGCGAATTGAAATTGAGTAATTTATAAATATCTATAGTTATCGAAAAGGTTTCAATGGTACAAAAAATTTCAATTTTTTTCTAGCATAAGATAAGCAGAATTAATTTGATAAAGTGCTTTGTGGCTATTAAAAATGTTCGTTTTTGGTAAATTTTCTAAAATATTTTCTTCCATTTACAAAATTTAGTTTGAGGGCAGTCTTTTTTATTATAAATTATATAGATTATAATATATTTGTCAATCAAATATATTCTAATTACGTTTATTTTAACAGTGTTGAATCAGAGTTTTTTAGCCACTAATGTAAATTTCAAAAATGAGAACTTGATTATTACAAACCAAAATTTAGTATTTATCATCATTGTTTTTACACTCAAGTGAATCATAACAAAAATCAAATTTCCTGACATAGATACTTGTATTAATTTAAAGAATTTAAATACCAAAACAATCTTCTAAAGTTAAATAATTATCTTAATTAAATTCTCATTTTTCTTTTTGATTCACCAGTGTCTAATCCGAATTCCGCATGTGGTGATAAATTGTTAGATGAAAAATCGGCGGAATTGGAAAATTACAATGTGAATCTTGCAAAAAGATCAACTGAAGAAAATATACAAGAAAAAAACGGAAACATTGTTACAGATCTTGACAATTATTCTACTGAACAAAATTCATTAAATTCAAGTGAAATCAAACAAAATTTATTTGCAAATGATCTAATTATTTATCTAGAAAGGGAAGATTGGTGCATTTGTGATTCGGTGCAACACAAAAATAAAAAAATCTCCGTCCCATTAGGTAATTGGTTTTTAAATTACTAAAAAAGCATTATATTTTTGTTTTTTTATTTTATTTATCTAAATTAGATATTGAAACTGAGTAAAACTTATTTTGATTTTAATCTACTTATCAAGTCGCTTTAAATTAAGAGGTAAAATATCAATTTCATGCTAAAACCTTAATTAATAAAAATTCTGAATTTAATTTTTATTTCATAATATTAATAATATTATTCATTTTATCCATTATTTAGGATGAATAATTTTTAATTTTAATATTTTAAAATTTCACGATTATTTGATATAAAAATTTTTAACAAATAAGTAAAAGTTATCTACTTTTTCTTTTAAAATAAAAATACTCAGTATCTATAAAAAAGTTTTCCCTTGATGAATATAGTGTATTAAAAAATTTTGACCCCGACATTGATTTTTATTAAAATAATACAGTGACAAATCATTTCTTAGCATGAACATCTTTATCTGTCAAGGGTATTTTTTTGTTGCACAAACACATGATTAACCTGTACATAGTATTTATGAATCATTTTTATTAAGCATTTTATTCCGAAATTTATTTTTCGTCTAGTATATTATTCTAACTCACGTTAACAATTAATGATTGATAAACTTAATTTCTAATTCAATTCGTTTTTATTTAAATGAATTTTTTCTTTGAAAAATACGGTTTGCTTGCTATATGTAGGATTTAACTTATTTTTCTAGCAAAAATTTAAAAGATAAAGTAATTTTTTATGAAAATTTATGAATTATCTTAGACATTTTACTTTCAAATTGCAAATCACATAAATATTTTCAACAAAAATTTAGTATTAGCTATACAATATATATAAAAAAAAATTAAACCAATTATTTTTTTCTACAAAAAATGATATTTACAACCATATAAATTATCATTGCTCTTAAAATACTTTTTTGTTGTTGTGATTTTCTTAAAAAGACTTTTTATATTTGACTGAAAAATGTAGTGTTTCAAAAAATTTGAAAATTCATATTTATCTTCAGGTGAATTTGAAAAAATACTAAAGTTAAGAATAAATTTACAAAATATAAAAGCTTTGAAATAAAATTTTTTCGAAACTTTCAAAAAAGAAAATAAGTCCTTTTGACACTGCAATCAATCGTGTCTTTTCTTTACTAGTAGTGATTTTTTTTTTCGAAAAATTTTTTTTACTACAGAAATTTTTAAGTATTTTATTGTATTTGTTCATCTATCTATTGATGTTTAAATTTCTATCAGATAGACATAGATTTATTGTATCTTATTCCTTTATATTTATATCAGTATTTTGAAACGATTTTAGAAATTCGACGCCGGTGTTTAAAGATGCTATTTGATCAAATTTAAAAAAAAGTCTAGTTTACTTAATATCTATAACATAAAAATCTTCTATTAATTTACTTTCAATAGAAAATAGAGTTTACCTAAGGAAATTTAAAAAAAAAAGTGAAAATTGGGTTTGCCCTATGGATTATGTGGTTAAAATGCACATTTAAAGTCAATTTCATAAGAACTTTCTTAAAATTTCTTTTAGCTTTTTTCAAAAAATCGTATCTAATGTAAATCAGACATATTCTTTTTTAAGTAAAAATTATTTTAATTTAGTTTTTATATAAAATTTGAAAAATCAAAACTTTACAAATTTTTTTCAATCTATTTTTTTCAAAAAACAAGAATACTCAAATATTTGACGATTTAAATTTTAATATGCAACCGTATATATAAGATTAATGTTATAAATTTTCATTTAAAACCTATATATATTTTGGTATCAACTATACGATGAGATTTATAAAGTAAAGTAAGTAACGCTAAATTTTATATAGTAGAAATATTACATTTATGTTATATTAAATATAATACTGCATCTAATATCTATTAAAATAGACGACACGTTAAAAACTAAAAATTTTAAAAAAAAGTAAGATTCTAATGATCTAAGAATTTCATTTTTTCATTGAATTTAAATTTCTTTTTAAAAGCTTTAACATGTTTTTTTTTTTTCAAACAAAGATTATTCAATTAAATTTTAAAAAGAAAAGTAAAATATTATTCATTAAATAAAAATTGTAACGCTTAATTTAAATCTACGATTTATATCCAATGTATCCTATTATTATTATTACATTTACATTCGAAAAATTTTGGACTGTGAATTCATTATGGTATAATATTTAAGTACCGAAATCAAGTTTGATACATCTTTTAACGGAAAATCTAAAATTAAAAAATGTAGTCAAGTCATTTTTTTTTTCAGTAAGAATAGTGATTTAGTTCAGTTTTTATGAATTCTATGAATATAAAATTTAAAAAAAATTGTATTTTTGTTGAAAAAAGATTAATTACTAATCATACACCAATGTTAATGAAAGTATAATTTTTTTTAGATGGTAGAACCTGAGAATAGATTTTAAATTAATATTGAATGGAATATATTTTTGAGAAATGATGGGTTCTATTATTAATGATTTAGTTTTTTACTTTTCATTTCAACTCTTCAGAGAAATAAATTATTATCAGATTAATTTGAATATATTTTCATTCACTTATTCTTCTACTTAATATATACTTTTGTTTAGAAGTAATTATTAGATATCATTAGTTACCTTAAATATAATCAGTCTATTAGCATATCGAAATTCACATAAATAGTATGCAGTTCTATTTTTTCATTCTATTATTCAAAATATATTTTTTAGTACAAAAAAAATTTATCAAACATATATAACTCTTACATCTTGATTCTCAATTAGACTAATATAATTAATTAAGAATTCAACAAATAAAAATGATTCGATTTGTTAATCTATAATTTAGTGTTCCACTAGTATTATTATAACTAGATAAATTTACTGAATCAATTCATTGTTGTCAGTCAAAAAAATAATACAAGGAAAAAATGAATTAAATTGTAAAAAATTATTAATTAAAGAAAAATCAGACATCGTGGTTTTTTGGCCCAAAAACAAAGATATTTCTTCATATTAATTATGTTTGTACTACATATAAACATCCTTATTTTCTAATGCAATCAAAAAAAAATTTTACAAGCTGTATATTTTTACTTAATTTTTAATTTGAATTATGATTGAAGATCTAATTTTAAAGATTTTCTTGCTGAAACAAATCTTGATAGTTAAAATTTTTACCGTATACGCATTATATATGATATGTAATAAGAAGTCATATATTATATATAAAAATACATAAATCTTAATAGAAAAAGATTTCTTTCTAGAAGTTAAAAATTTTTATGCTCTTTCAAATGTTGAGATTAAATAACTAATTTTTTTCATGTCAAAATTAAGTTTTAGAGACAAAAAACTGATCGCTTAACGCCATTTAGCACCAAGTCGATTTTACTGTCATTTAGTAAATGATCGTGATTGATAGTCAAGTTTGTTAAAATGTGTTTAAGTGAGTTTTGTTAAATAGATACCCATTTTCGATTGATTGATTTTTTCACAAAATATTATTTTTACACATAAAAAATTTAGTTTAATATATAAAATAGAAGAATATATATAAAAATTCACATTTTAAATATTATGAAAATCTTTAGTTATTAGATTTGCTATGATCAATTTAACAAAAAAGAATAATTACTTTGAAAAAAAAATCAACTATATTTAAATAAGGTGCCTGAAACTAATATCTTATAATTTAAATGCATGAACCGGGAACTTGCTAGAAATAATTTTCGGTTCAACATACTCGAATAGAAAATTTTTAAAACACATTTTTACATTGTTTTGATCTATCTTTTTTCACAGATGGCTCCTATAACAATGATCAGATGACAGTAAATGAATTTGATTATCCTCATCAATACAGATCAATTAACAATCGATATAACCAATTAATTAAACAGAATAAAGATTTAAATGGAATCAAAAATGAAAAAGTTGAATTTGTAAATTATCAAAACTATTACAAGCATCCGTTATTTTTTAGAAATGAAAAAAATTCTAATGAAAGCTTTAAGCATGATCTGAAAAAATGTCAAATACTGAGGCATAATTTTGCAAAATCGAAACTTAATGAACTGAATAATTTAAATGATTTAAAAAGCGATTATTATTTTGAAAAAAATTTAAAAATTTTTGAAGATCCTACTATAATATGTGATAATTGTTACTTGAGCAAAAGACCAAAATCTTTATCAGTTATTTCAGGTAAATTATAGATAAAATATTAATATTAAAAAATTTTTCATTCATTTGCGTCATTTAATCATTTAAAAAAATTGATTATTTAAATTTTAATGTTCAAAATTTTGAATATATTTTTGTTTTCATAATTTAATCTTAATCATAGTTCATTAATATATAGTTAATTTTACAAACAAATTACATAATAAATTATCTCCTAATTTAAAATTTCAATATTCCAAGTTAATTTTTATTTTTTTCTACAGAAATTCCAACAAAAAATAAAAAAAGATTCGAAATTTTCAGAAAGAATATGAGAAAATTTAAACAAAAATTTTACATTCACATCCTTCGTCCTAACGTTAAAGATCCTTGCTATCTTTTCATCACGTTCTATTGCATTGGATGTTATTTGCCGAGACATTTTATAAATCTTTGAGTTTTTGAATAAAAAAGTAAATTTAATTTGTAAACACTCGATAATTGAAATAGTGAATATAAGTAAATCAGTTGTCAAAATAAAATTTATGAAAAAAACGAATTATTTGCTAACGAATTTGATTTTTGAATTCAATAATTATTCAAAAAATCTAATACTTTTTGCTACACTTAAAATCTAAATTTACGGTAAAAAATGGTTTGCTAATTATTGATAATTAAATCTGAACCGTCTAAATTTAAAATAAACTTTCAAAATTAATTTGATATATAATTAAAACTTTGAAAATGTGTCAATATAATTAAAAAATGCAGAAAATATTCTAAAAACCTGATGAATTATATACAAAATCGAAAAAATCTTTATCTGGATTTATGCTCTTAAAATGACCGTAATCGAGTAAAAATCGATAGATTTGACCAACAGTATATTTTTTTGAAATAAGATAATTATAAAAATTAGTTAACTCATCTCGAAATCCGTTATCGTCAAACGAGACATAAATCATATCTCTATTTGATTCACTAGCAGCTATTAATTGTATTATTGATTTGAATGCTTTTTGACCTTTGAAAGCTCCTTTAACGCACAAAAAAAAGACAAATAATTTAACTTTATTACTTGTTTTATGTGGATAAGAAATAAAAATGATTTAATTTACCACAACCCCAATTTCCTGTTATAATTTTGAGATGATCATTTTGTGAGTAATCAGCTAAGTTTTTTAATTGCTGATCGGTAACAAAAGCACAAAAAGCTTTATTGCAATCTCTTTTTAAAAATTTTTCTTCGTATTGCTGAGGTATATTACGAGAATAATCTACAGCATCAAATGCCACAATTACACATTTGCCTGTATTTGTAGGAATTGAAAAATTAATTCAATTAATTTTCATGAATATAGCTTACTGACGTCTTTTGAATTCGTCCAAGGGAGTCAAATCCTGGTAGTCATTTGTCCACTTAAATGAATCACCATAACCTGAAATAAAAGGAATAAGATAAATTACAATCATTTTTATTGTTGATAATCTAAAATAATGTGTTTTGACTATTTACCAGAGAACTCATTAAATTGCTCGGTTCCTGTCAAAATTAGAACTTCATTATCGCGTAAAGTTTCGCTAAACAGTCTTGCGATTACTAATTCAGGATTAATAAGAAATCTTGAATTTAAAATTTTATAAAATAAAAATTGAAAAATTAATTTTTAATTGAATTATCAGAAATACAATTGATAAATTTACCTTATTTCTTCTTGAACACAACCAGTCTTCAATACTCCTCCTCCTAAAAAATCAAAAATATTGTAATCAATATTATAAATTAAAATCTTAAAATTTACCTATTTTTTTATTTGCGAAATCAGCTTGTATGCCGATCTGATGTTCGATATTTGTATCTTTAAGTACTTCTAATTTAGATAATGCACGATTCGATTCTAGCCAATCAGGAAACTTATTTTTATTAACTGTTCTACGTTCATATGTTAAAATACCTATTCAAAAAGGCGTCGCATAAATTTGATTTGAAATTGACATATGATTTATAATTGAAAATTATTATTAAAGTAAATTCACCAACAATCTTACCTGTCGGCACATCATTACAAACACGTTTAAAATAATTGAGAAAACATTTTAATTTTTCAACTTTTACTTGATTTCGTTGTGTAGATTTAGTAAAAAGTTGGTTAAAGTTGATCTCAGGTAATTTATGATTGTTATAGTGATAAGGAAATGTACAAAGAAATGAATTAGCAAGCAGACAACTGACTTGTTGCTGGGTAAAATGTAGTTTAAAGTTTTTACCTTGCTTTAAGCGAGGTATCGATTGTTTTATAAGATTAGGTAATTTGAATGCTAATTTAATAATGTTTGGCAATTGTCTTTCGAAAAAATCTGCACATTCCTCGCTGGTTAGGCCTTCACTGCAGAGCAAATATAAATTATCGAAATTTTTACCTTTCAAACTTTGATTGTACACTTGCATTGACTCAATTAGATCATCAATACAATGCAAATCTTTGCTCAATTCACTGACTATTAAGTTCCAGTCGAAATTTTGTTTGTTCGGATAGCAAGGAAGTTCAACGTAATCATCTAATTTCAAATCATCTGTAATCTCTTGATTATATTTAGCTATTGAATTCTCATTCTCATCTTCCAACGAAAAAAAATATATTTCTTGATCCATTTTATCCTGAAAATGATTCAAGTAATGTGATTTCTAAAGTGAATTTTTTAGACAAAATTTCGATTGCCTGAATAAGTTTTTAAAATTAATGATCAAATTACAGAAATTTATAAAATTTATAAAGTAACCAATTTTTCGAAAATTCAGATATACACAAGTTCAAATGGGGAAGATTTCAAAATTACAAATTGTATGACTTATCCTATTATTTGAACATGTGATAATGAACTTTTTTCAAATAAAGTATTTTGATATTATTTGGTTCTCAATAAATAATTTTTAAGATATCCTGAAAATATTTAATATGAATAGAAATTATAAAATTTTTTTTAATTTTTCAAAAAACAAAATTTTTTCCTGTTTTCACTGCAAATTTTTATGAAATTATCAATGAAATTTTAAAAGATTTTTATTTCTCTAATTTAATAGAAAAAAGTTATAATCTCTGGAATAAAAGTTTTGCGAATTAAATTTAGAATAATATTATCTGGTATATTTTGAAAAACAAAAAAAAAAAATTATATATCTACTACCAATGTTTAGAATTTAAATTCAACATAATAAATAGATATAGATAAAATCTCAATTTATTAAATTAACATTGAATAAAGAATTCTGATGCCTAAAAGATTATAAAAGCAGAATGTGATGGGCTTAAATAGATAAGAAAAAATAGCAAATTACAAAAAAATAACCTTTTGACTAAGGAAAACTCTTTAAAAATTAAATTAAAAGAGAGAAATAAATATAACAATAAATAAAAAGAAAAATTATTAATCTCAATATTGTAAAACGAATTAAACTAATTCGGATTATCATGTAGAAAAGTATTAATTTCGTGGTGATCAGAATTCGTATGTGAGGCTATTGAATAGGCACATGCAAACATGAATCATTTAAGTTTTGAATAGTTGAATAAGTGTAGGGATAATTTTTTTTGAACCGGAAACAACCAGATAATGCTTACTAAAAATAGAATCCAAAAGATGGTGTTGGTTAAAGCATAAAAAATCTTCAATCTGTGGGATCAAAAGAAAAATTATCAATCACTAATCACGATTTGGAATAAAATTGCTCATTGTTTTACCTCTGCATGCGTTTTAATGCTTTAGGAACGTTATCGTCATCTTCCTTCATCAAGTGTCTTCTAATACCAATATAGAAATTATGAGTGTATGTTCTCCAATCTACTTTTCTGATATCGAACATAAACAATTTCTGATCTATTTCATTCAATGAATCGTAGAGCGAGAGAAGATTATCACATGGAAAGCTCCATTGTCTATTCGCAAAATACTCGAGAAGATCAAACGCATTGTGCATCTTTTTTACTAATCGTACCATTCTTAAATGAAAAGAAATTTGATTAGCACATATTATAATAGCATTCAATAAAAAAACATTGAACTTACATGGTTTTATGGCCTAACATAAGTAATATAAAATCAAGCATGTAGGCGAACAATGTTTCACTAAATATTTTAGTCGCTATGTGTCCATACCAATTGACCTTGTCACCTTTGGGAGCATGGGCAGGAAGGCGGACCATTCGAATACTGGGCATACTATATGCAACCTCACGTCCGTATTCTAAAAATTTTTCCCATGTCGTGGGATTGACATCACCGGAAGTTATATTGTAAATAGGAAGCGTGCCAGTCAAACTCAAAGAATCATCTTTAGTACGAATATTGTTATTGTTCTCTAATTGATGTTCTTTATAGTCAGATGCTGTTTTCCAAGCAATTACAATAAGAGAGTTGGTAACAATATCAATAGGTATTAAATCAGCTGTGTAGTTTGGTCTGCAGTGCATCGAACGTGCAATTCCTAGTGTGCCAAGTAGCGATGCACCACCCGGACCGTTGATTGAATCAACCCAACCAGCAAATGGTTCACTCAACGATGCGGTCACAATCGATGGTCTTGCGATTGCCACTGGTAATTGTCCACGATTTTGATTGACATAATGCTCAGCAACTGCTTTTGTAAATGTATAAGTGTTTGGTCTACCTTCCATAAGCAATTTAGAACATTGTTTCAATGTGTGATCATCCATCCAATTGCAGGCTTCAATCACTTGTGAAGCAGAGGCTTTAAGTGGATAAAGGCGCTCTTCACTTTTTTTCAAATGACAATATGCATAAGCAGTACTAACATGCACAATGGAATCTAGATCAGTCATTTGATGACATAAATCGAGCACTTTCTTCGTGCCCAGAACATTATAACGAACACATTCTTTCAATGGATCATCAAATCTAACACTTGCTGCTACATGGAAAACAATGTTCACGTTCTCACATAATTCTCGGACATCTTTTTCTCCTAAACCCAAATTATCCAAAGTCAGATCGCCATCCACTGGGATAAGTTTACTTTGAATTAGATTCCTATCCAAATTTTCGAAAAGTTTATAATCTGTGAATTCCTTGTCTAGACGTCTTCGTGATGTTAGATCTTTTTTTGATCTGAGTAGAATATAGATCTTTTTGATATTTGGACACGTACGAAGTAACTTCTCTACCAATACCTAAGAAAAATAATTGTAATTAAAAAATTAGAAATCGAGATCAGTTTTTTAACCACTGATTTTCTCGAATACTTGTTTAGTTTTGCTTATATTTTTTTTTCATATATTTAATTTTCTAGAAAAATATAAATATACGAAGTGAAAAAAATAAATTTCAATTATTTTTAGTTTTCATTTATAAGTAAATTTCAATTTTAGCAATGATTAAAGTGAGAAATAATTGAATTGATAAATTTTTTTAAAAATGAATGAAAATTGTCTAGATCTACTAACCTTACCAATGAATCCTGAGGCACCAGTTATGAATACACATTTGTTTGAATAAAATTCCACAACTTTAGATTGTTGTTTAATTTTCATTTTAATTCTGAATTAAGTAAACGAATAATCTCAGAAATATTCAAAAAAAAAATGGGTGATTTAATCGCAAAATAAATAAAACTAAAAAAAAAAACAAAACTTAAATCGAAGATTTTTTAACTAAATTTACTAGCCTCAAGAATTAATTGATCAAAAATAGGTTCGGCGTTAAATTTTAAATGATTAAAATTCAATTTTGAACTAGATGAATTTAAAGATACGAGTTTGGCTGAAGCGAAAGTAATTTCCTGCGTTTGTTTAAATAAAGCTTTATTAGGGAAAATCAGATTCGAGAATTGTAATGGCTGATAATGAATGATGAATGATGTATAATAAAATTTTAAATTTTAAAATATTAGTTACGCTTATCAAGTGATAGACAATTTGATCAGATTTAAAAACTATAGGACTAGCGGCTAATGAAAAATGTAGAAGATCAATGAGATAAATCGTCTGTTTGAAAGAATAAAAATTGAAAAAAAAATTGCAGTAGATGTATTAAATAAAAAAAAAAAATTGACAAATAAATAACAAAATTTAAAAATGAAAAATGTTCAGAATAAACAGAAAATCTCAAAAAATAATCCTTCCAAAACCACTTATAAATTAATTAAAAAATTTTCTTTAAGAATTGAAGAATATTTGTTGAAATTCTCAAGTTAAAATCTCTTAATTGGTGCATCTATTTTGCATACTCTAATATCTTGACCAACTTTGACTTGTAAAACGCCTATGATGATGAATAAAATGATTTACTTCGATATTAATAATTGTTGTTCAATTCATTAAAATTTTCAAAGAGGAATTCACAACTCAAATTAATGAATAGCAAGTTTGAGCGTCAATTGAATAAATTTAGCAGATGATAATTTTTTCAAGCAAGTGTTTATATGTGTCACCTGATACTTAGTTCAAATAACTATATATTTTACAAATTAGTTATTCGAATAAATCTATATATTTAGATGCTTAAATAATGAATAATATAAATAAAACTACACAAAGAAAGCTGATATTTTGGTATTGGCCCAAAAAATATTGATTCGACACTGATGATCACTAGTCTTGATGAAAGATTAACAATTTTTCTACATATAAAAAATTTTGAAAGCAAAATCAAGCACTCGGTAATTTCAAGATATTACTGATAAATTAATTCAAAATTCTAAATATAGTTATTTATAAATCATCATTTGATAAATAGTATTTTTAAATGAACCGAAATTCATTTTTTGAAAATTATTTTTTTTTTTTTTTTCGTTTTCTTAATTCATAAAAATTATTGTGAAAATATAATTTTTTTGTCTATCTAAAATCGTATCTGATCTTTTGGCACTTTAAATGGTTGAAAATTGTTTATGAAGGACTTTATTTAAAACGTGAGCGATAATTTTTAAATAATAATTTTCATTTTCACATATATATTTAACTCACCTTGGTACTGAAATAATTTCAAATTTCTATCTTCCAAAAAGCAAATTATTAAACAATTAATCGAATAATAAAATTTCCTATTAATTTAAAATTTTAAGTTTTCTTTGGTTTGTAGAACAAAAACGCTTAACAAAACAAAAATGTGAAAAAATGTAGCCCTTTTAGGTGAAGAAAATTCTAAAATAATGAAGCTATAAACAAAGCACAAGTAAGTTTATTTTTTGCTACATTTTTCGCAACATAATCAATTTTTTTTAATTTTTTTTATTATTTTTGTGATTGGATATGTTGATCGTTTCTAAATATATATTAAATATAAACTCATCGATGATTTAAAAAGAACTAAGTTTAATTCCTTACATTTTTTATTTCATTAATTATTTAAGAAAATTAGAGTGTCCAAATCCAGCTATTATCAAGAAATAATAGATAAATAAAATTACATGATAGCCAAAATATTAGAATTTTATATTTAAGTACATCTGTGAATGGCTAGATAAAGTGGTCTAAGTATTGAAACATATAAGAGGAACCATTTGAACTAAACTAATAGATTATTGGAATAAAAGTGTTCACATGTATGATTTTTAAATCTAAACTGTTGTGTACCATAGTTAGTGATTAGTAAAAAGAAAAAATTTTGTTAAAGAATATATAATGCTAAAAATATAATATATATAATTCATTCAATACTTGGTTTACACATTTCTATTACTCTCTATCAATTTGATTTAGGTTGACTAAAACATAAATAATTAAATATATATAAAAAATTATACTGAAGTATATATAAACTGGATAAAATATACACGATTAAGTAAATTTTGTCATCTGCACGATACACGATGGACTCAATGACTTAAAACATTTTCAACGTTTTTTTAATTTCAAGGGTTTTTATCCACTAATATGTTTCAATTTTCATAAATTATCTTTTCTCCCCTTTCAAAAGTATTTTATAAAAATCAAATATTTTACCTAAAAAAAAAATAGATAAGTATCCATGATTTCATAATGAATAATGTTTGTAAAATATATAGCTAATAACATTACCACACACTCATTATCGCTATGCTCTGACAAATCGAATAAGAAAATTTATTTGTCTGCTAATAAGATTCGTATCAATTATTTTCACTTACAATGCTACCTCAAGCTCATTGTATTCAAAAACTTTCCAAAGTTCTGCTTGGTCGCTTAGTTGTAGAATTAAGAAATTTCAGAGGCTAATTTGATTGCACACACGATTTGTCGGTTTTTTTTTTTGAGGATTTTCGACATATTAAGCTTCCAAACAAAGAACAATAAGTATATGTGATGTCCCTTCAAATATATATATCGGATATTCAAAGCAAGAAACAATTAAAAAATCAATTTTTTCGTTCATTTCGTTTAAAGTGAAAAATGAAATAAAAAAATTTAATCAAATAATATTTTGCTTGTTTTTAGATTCATAGATTTTTGAAAGTCTATGTGACTATTTCTCTCTAAAGTTAGTTATTTTTCGAAAATATTAATCATGACTTTTTGTCTTTATCATCTTCATTTTTCTCGAACTTTATTTTTTGATAACCAAGATCCTAGAAGCTTAGAAAATTTTAATAAAAATTTTTTTTTTTACAGATGAATATGAGAATCATTGAAATTTAGATGAATATTTTTGTAATTATTTCAAAAAACATAATCTCTGGCAAAGCTGTGCCTAAATTTGAATATATTTTAATGAATTTTGAATTTAATTAATTTGAAAAATAAATGAAATGATTAAAACTCAAATGCAAAATTCTGATTTTTTTTTGAAGAAATTTTTCAAAATCATCATTGCAAATAAAAAAATTTAATTTGAATTAAAATTTTATTTATATTTTCAAAATCATTAATTTCATAAACAACAAGAAAAATTTCTAGCTATATGATAGATAATATGGAATATTTAATTAAAAAATATTAAGATTTCTAAAAAACAAAAAATATAAAATATCTAATTAAAGAAATATAGTATATAGTATAATTTGATTTTGTTTTTGATTAATTCTAAATAACCGTGAACTTGAAAAAAAAGTTTTTTTATAAAGATTAGTTAATAATTTTCGCTTTTTTTAAATACAAACCACAAATCATTACCTAAATTATTTTTTTTTAATTTTATATTTTTAACTATTTATTTCATTTAAAATTCAATGTGAACAATTCAACACATTTT
>BLXL01001100.1:0-19252 GCA_023170135.1 Acarapis woodi
AATTAATTGACAATTGTTTTACTTAATACTATGTTTAGAACATATTAATGCACAAAAAAAAAATTTACAACTCTTCTAACAATAAATTCACTAAATTTTTCTTAAATTGTGATTTTTATTAATAATTAAATATTTACGAGATTCGCAAAAATCTATTCAATTTTGACATTTCAACAACAAATCCATTAGTCATTTTAAAATATAAGTTTCAATTGTTTCAACAAAGTGTTTGCTCAGTGAAAGATAATAAAAAATTCATGCGGACAAGGGGCAAAAATGGATGGCTGCTATCTAAAAGTGAAGAAGACATGTATATGTCTTTTAAGAGAGGCTGACAGGCCGAAATTGTTCGGTAGAGTTTGTTTGAGTTTACAATACTTTTTCGAAATGGGCAGTCTGAGTTTCGAAGTGAGTGCAGATCGAGTGCTTGATTTTCGTATTTATATGTCCAATTTGAGTGTTCATCATGCGCATAAAATAAATCATACAGATGAGAATTCGTTCAAACGATAATCTGGCGAAGAACAAATCAAAAAGTAACTATATAATCACTTTCACTTTTATTTAATGTTCTAAAAAAAAAAATATAAAGATTCAGAGAATTATTAGTAAATTAAACACGAAAAGATAATACGAGCAACATTGCTCGTGCTTAGTGACCACAACCCCTCATCTAGTAATTAATCTTTTAAAATAATGTAATATATTTATTTTAGATGATTTCGGCGATTGAAGCCCATCTTCTCACAAGCTTATCATATACTCTTCTACGATTCTCTTTCTCTTTTTATTTTGTCAATAATGAATGCATTCAAATCGCTCGATCGTCAGGCTAATAAATAAATTCGTATAAATTGTTCCTTCAGATCATTTCTTTTGATCACTTTTATTCTTATCTTTCTATAATAAAGTCAGATTGTTTGTTTATAAATACATAATTTCAAAGTACACAAAAATTTTTTAATTTGTAAATAAGATTGTAAATTGTGACCAGATTCAGCTATTTTTTTTAAATTTAAAAAAAATAATCATCAGATGCGGCCGTGCTTTTTTGCTCTTCTTTTTATTGGTAGGTATTTAATTTGCCAATCGCTTGGCCATTTCAGGTGTATTTTAATATGAAAAAATTTTTTTCTCAAAATTTAATAAAGATTCATTTAGTTAATTTGTGAATGGTGCTAA
This sequence comes from Acarapis woodi, assembly GCA_023170135.1. Taxonomy (NCBI): domain Eukaryota; kingdom Metazoa; phylum Arthropoda; class Arachnida; order Trombidiformes; family Tarsonemidae; genus Acarapis; species Acarapis woodi. Next base: position 1,183 of record BLXL01001100.1, read on the forward strand.
AGTGATTTTAATCAAATGTTTGTTTCATAAATATGACACATTAAAAGTGATAAATTAATATTCAGTAAAGATTATGTATCAGTGTGTGTGATCAATTCTCGGATTAATCTTCAGACATCTAATAATTTTTTTGTCTTCAGCTTGTAGTGCCGTGGAAGCTCAACGAGTTTATTATCAAGCCGGATTTCCACCAGCACCTGGTCGACACCTTTTTTTGGCTAATCGACAAAGAACTCGTTTTGCTAATGGATTTAGTGCACGACTTCAACAGACAACCGACAAAACTGATGAACAAGATATAACAACAGGTATTAATAGTGCAGGAGGCGTCGGCATTGTGAATAGTATAGATGATTCTGAAATGAGCGATAATAATATTGATGATTCGGAATTATCAAACGGCGAAAAGCGTTCAAACCTTGCACCTGGTTCAACTAAAACACAAACTCCATCATCTATAAACGGTGTCGGATCCGATGATGAAGATAATTCAAGTGAAACTGCGGATGATGGAAGTTCAAATGATAATGCAACTATTGATACTACGTCTGGAGGTAGAAATTTTTAGGTTCAAATTTTCGATTAAAAAATTTTATTCCTAAGTTTTTCATATCATGTTTAGGTGGTAATGTTCCGGATACTTCATCTGAAGATATTGATGACACATCGACCAGTTCACGTAGTGGCGAGTCTGAAAAAGGTGGTAATAAGCATCGACCATCTTCAAATGGAAACGTGAAACACAGTGGTGAATCATCTAACGATCATGAAGATGATGGAAGTTATGATCATGGGGACCATGGTGACACAATTGATTGGCTTAAAGATGCCATTCAAGGTGAACCAGGAAAAGATTATCCAATTTTTAGTGAAATTCCACAAACCGGATTTAAATGTTCCGATCAAAAATACCCAGGTAAATTGAATTTAAAAGTGATAATAAAAACTTAGTAAAATTTTTTTCAAAAAATTATTCAGGCTACTATGGTGATGTAGAAGCTAAATGTCAAGTGTTTCATATTTGTCAAGCAGATGGTCGAATGGTAGATTTTATTAAATAAAATTTGCAAAGAAAATTTTTTATTTGAAATTTTCATTTTCAGGATTCATTTTTATGTCCAAACGGTACAATATTTGCACAAAATTATTTCGTCTGTGTTTGGTGGCATGATTTTTCTTGCAGCACTACAGAATCATTTTATAACTTGAATGAAAATTTATACAAACCAGGTAAGGCTATAGACGGTAGTGATGTGTTAATTTCTCCTTTGGACATGATGAATGATTTAATGCCAATGATTTTGGGTGGCACAACATCAGATTCTGATAGTAGCCGCGAAATGAGTGGAAATACGATTGATGAGAATTCAAACAATGCTATTGATGAATCAAATGAAGGTGAAAAAATTAATTTTAAAACTAACACTAATGATAATGGTATCATAGATAGTTCCAATGTAATGAGTAACATTAATCCATCATCTAACTCTAAAAGTAACAATGGTTTAAAAAGTAAAACTAACCTATTCAAAGCTAATGGTAATGGTAAAATAAACGCTATTAGTCCAAGCAATATGATGAGTATACTTATGCAAATGGGCAAAACTAACAGTAATGGGAAAACTAAAACGATTACAACTAAAAAAACACCACTAACTATGACAAACACACCAATCGATGATCAGTCTATTAATGAGATTGGTGAACCGCTCACTACAGAATTACCTTCTAATATAAGTGAGGAACCCATTTTAAAAAATGAGCCGTCGGCAGATAGTGGTGAAGGGGATTCCAATAATAATGATAAAGATAATAATATAAATAATATGGTTGAAGATGATGATCAACATAACATTGAAGATAATGAAATGCCTAGTGAAAAAGCACAGCCAACAACTAATTTACCTTCTGATAATTCCATCACAGAGAATCCGGCTGCTGAAGATGTAACTGATACACCAATTGAAAGTGGTACAACAAGCGAGGAAGACAGTGATAAAGATGATTCATCAATCACTAATCAGTCGGCAGGCCCTCAACAAGATGTTCAGATAATGGAAAAAGATGATGGTGCTAATTCAGCAATTAGATCAAGAGCACGTTTTTTACTCTATAAACCACGCTTTCGATCTGTTCAATTGGCTCGAATTAAAGTGAATTCTAAACGGGCACGATTCTTACCCATACTGAGTAGTCGTAATGGAGTAACTCGTCGTCTTGCAAGTTTGAATTTATCAAATAATCGTAAACGCCTTAAACGTTTGCATGTTTCATCAAATAAGAAACATGGTTCAGTTAGTCGAAAATCATCAAAGAAGTCATTACTAAAACGAGGTACTCGACATAATAATAGCAATCAGTTACGCTTGAAAAAGAACATTCGGAATCACAAGAAATTTTCCAATCTTAAAAAGAATTCAAAACGCTCTAATAACCGCCGTAAACATAAAAGATCAAATAGTAACAGTAGACGTCGCAGCAGATCGGCAAAATCGAGGTCACAAAAAACGACAAATCGCCGATTGATTGTGTTACGCAACACACCATATAATAAATATCACAACTAAGAGTGAATCAATTTTATAATCTTCAATTTGTTTCATCTAATTCTAAATTTATTCCTTTTTTTTTGACGAGATAATTTATTTTGGAGATTGAGCTTGATCTATCCTAAACAAAATTTTTATTTATCTACTTTTTTTTCTTCCAATTTCTCTTTGACCCTGTTTTCTGATCGTCAATTTTTTTAAATACATATTTTTTTTTTAAATACATTCTGTAAAGTGAGAGTCTTTTATGACATGATTCGAATTGACTGAAATGTAATCTTTTCTTTGTAGATTTTTGTTTGTCGATTTCTTACTCTAATTTGTACTCTTTTTAATAGCTCATATATTAATGTTTAGTTCTTAAATAGATAATTTCCCGGACAATCAAGTATGGGAATTTTTTATTTTTTCAAGTTTCAGTTTATGAATACTATCGAGATATGATTTCTTATGTAACAATAATCAAGAATAACGAAAAAAATAGAATTTATAAAATTTTTCCTTTTGTGTGTTAATCAATCTTTAGGAACTTAAATAGGTTGAAAATTTTCATCAGTATAATTTATAATCTTCAAATAATGAAATTATGACTCTAATATTTGATTAGAGATTAGAAAATATCTGTTTTTTTGAATTTTTTTCATTTTTTTACAATCTAAGTGCCAGATTTTAATCTTCTAATTAAATCTTACCTTTCAGATTATTCATTTTCTTTCACAACACAAAAAAAAATTATTTATAATTTTGAGTTTGATTTGTGTAGAGATTAGTCTTCATGTAAAAATGCCAAATTATTTGTTTATTACTAAATATTTGCCCTATTCTTATAACGGTAATTTGAAGGGTAAATCTCTATTATAGATAATTACTCTTTCTTTATGTAGTTAGTCTTACATAATTTTGTTTCTAATCGTAAACTATATTTTCGAATATTGTCTTGCTTTGTCGCATAGACTTTCATTATATTAATTATATAAATTAATAAAATTATTGAAATTAAAGTGTGTTCCTAAAAAATTTGATTATTTAAAATTTCAAAAATTAATTTTTAATTTGTTTTTTTAACATTTAAATTCTATTCAAGTAAAAAAAAACTATTCATAGAATTTTGGGATATGTATTTATCTTAAGGCGATTATTAGACATGATTTGACAAGCTTGATTGATTAATTCAAAAAAAAATCATTTTCGATCATTCAGTAATTTTAACTTAGAAATACTTTTTAAAAATTTTCATGAATCATTCATCTGGTTTATTTTGTTTGATTTTTAGACAATCCTATACATTTGAATAACTGTGGCTTAAACACAGTTCGGAAACTGAATAATTTTTAATAAAATAAGAAAAATTTTCATCAAATAATTTAAATTTCTATTCAGTGGTTTCATATTTTTATAAAATTAGTTGAATAATGCATAAATGAAAATAATTAGACAAAAAATCATTAATGTCGAAAATTTCTTGAATAAATTTTTGCATATATTGTTGAAGATGAGAAATTTTTGACTAAATTTAATTAAGAATAAAAATTAGTGAACAATTTTGAATAGTTATTCACTACTCATGGCTAATTAATTATTTTCAAATTTAATCTAATTAAAAAAGTTGAAAATGTTTCATATTTAATCCCGATTTTTTTTCGTTTAAATTTTTTAATAAAGATTTTTAGTGTTTTCACATTCTATTAATTTATTTTTCACTAATCGCTACAACTAACCTAATTACTAATTACCTTTTGCTTGGAAAAATTAAAAATGAGTAAATATTGGTAGAAATGAAGCTCAATATGAAAAATTTTCACATATTTTCTACATTATTAAGAAACTTTACTTTATGAATGATAAGAATAAAAAAAGTAATCATTGAAATAAAAAACAATAATTTTTTTTTTGACCTCTAGAATCAAGATTAAGAGTAAATTTTTATTTGTAAAAATCATTTTTACTTTGTGATTTGATAGTTCACATTGTATTCCAAAAAAAACGTTTGAAGCTTGATCAAGTTTGATTAAAAAAACAATATTTGTGCAAGGTATTAAAGACCAAATTAGACAAAAATTTAAGAATTTATTCATCACTTTGAATTATTAACGGTTTAGTGTTGAATCCGAGAAAAATTTATTATTATGCTTCATACAGTGGGAATTGCAAAAAAAAAGTAAGTTTATTCAATATTTACCATGAATTTTGTGGTTTGTAAAGTAAATTTTATACAATGAATCACGAATGCGTTGCAAGATATAATGCTAAAAAGATTTTTTAATAAGATTACTTATCATAAATGACTTACATATCATTTAATGTTTTTACTTTTGGCAAATTCTTTAATGAGATGAATTTTTCAAGTATCACTAAATACTTCCTGTTAGCTTTCCGTCTCATATTTTTGAATGCTTACGATTAGTCTTCGGTTGGAGGTACAAAAAAATTCGAGAATTTCTCCGAAAAAGTTACGAAATTAAAAAAGTTAAAAATGTTAAAAACTTTTGCAATTTTTTAGTCAAAGACAAGATTCAAAAGGGTCAATTTTACTTGTTATTTTTAATATAGAAAATGCTTCAAAGACGCTAAAGGTGTGCGATCTAAACATTGTCAAATTATATGATTTGAAAATTATTGTAGTTTTTTTGTAGTATTAAATTTTTGTGCATTTTTTTTCATACAAGCTAAGAACCTATTGATTTTAAGTTGATGAATAATTTGAATGGGAGCTACATACATTACGCTCAATATTTTTGGCCTCTAATGTGGATTAAAATCAATTGTTTACTAAGTGCAATAAATGTCTAAAACTTAAAATAATAATAAATGCAGTCAAAAGAATTGCAGACAGAGTTATCAGAAAATAAATTTTCGTTGTCATTTTTTACGTGTAAAAAAATTCCGGAAGATGTTGAACATTATTTAGTTTTATCATATTCTACAGATCTCTTTTGTTAAATTTGATTAGATTAAAATTTTTTTATTAAATACTTATAAATAAAAAATAGATATTCATGAAATTTTCAAAATTATTCAAAGCAGAAGCAAATTTAATTTGTAAAAGATTTATGAATTTCACTAATTACATACATATATGACCTACGAATCGAATTGTATGCAAAATTGTATACAAGAAATTAATACATAAAAAAATTAATTTATTATTCTTATATTTTAAATTGATTAGCACTTATTTGATTGATGTTACTGAATACTCAATCAAAATTCAAGTTATCAATATTGAATAATGAGTTAATGTCGAATTAATTACTTAATCAAATTCTAATTTTACAAGTTGAATTATATAAGTTTATTGAATGAGGTAGCTTTCAATTAATTTCAGTATAAATTTTTGTTCTATCAAATAGATGAATTGTTCTTAAACAAAAGGTTACAATATTTTATAAATTTTTGCTCTTAAGAGATAACTTATAAATCTTGAGTGTTCTATTGAATGTTGCAAAGCTTATGTTTAATACGCTGTGTACAGTCTGGCGAAAAAAAAAAAAATTTATTATTGTTCAACTATAATGTTCATAGTATAAGGTTCAAATAGAAAAATTATACTAATTATTGAACCAGGCTCTTAAAATATCTCGAAAATACTGTATCTTTGTTAGTGTAAGTGTAGAAAAGTTTTTGTAATAAAAAAATTGTTCGTTATAAAAATATTCTTGTCAAAGTATTCTTTTGTTATTAATAATGTGGAATAATTAGAATCTGCTTGTCTATTTTACAGGGAGAACGTTAAAACGTTTCTCATTCAAAAGATGCTAAATTATGTGCTCAAAATTTATGAAATTTTTATTTATTTCTATCGTTTGCATTTTATTTTGAATTTCCCTTTTATTTTATATTATAAATATTTCAGAAAAATTTCAAAAGTAGAATGATAATTCATAATTGAAAATTCGAATTGAATTATATTGAAAACAGAAGAAAATATTTTCGTTTTTTCTTTAATTTGTTGCTTGATCGCTTTCAGTTTTTTTTAATGAATTTCTTGTTATACATTGAATAGTAAAAAACTTAACAAATTAGGGTAAGTTAGAAAATTTACACTATTTTTTTTCTAAAAATGTTTTTTCAGCCAACATTTTCAATGAAATTATTCAAGTATTAAATAATAGTATATTTAATATCATAAAAATATTTTGAAAAAAAGATTATCTTAAAGAGAAATTATATTAATTACACATAAATAATTCACAAACAAGGTAGCAAAAAAAATGAGATTTAAATATTATGATTATAAAATGATAATCCCAAAATTATAAAAAATTACATACAGAAAGCAGAATAAATCCACAGTATGATACGTTTGATCATATGGTAGACACAGAAAGCAGTAAATGCAGCATAAACACTTGTAGCTAGCAAAATATAGTCTTTAAGATTCATCGCTTCAACAAATGAAATATTGAGATTAATACATATTTTTAAATAAATTTGGTAATTTATTCCTACCCTCCACGAATTTAATCGTCATCCTAGGATAACTAGATTGGAGAAGTTGAAAAATACTGTATAGATATTTTTCTTTATCATCCATTATAAACTCATTTTCATTTGAGATAAATGAACATTCAATTGATTTATTTAAAATGTGAATGAATTTTTTATCAAATCTGAATTTTCTGCTATCATCATCGTAAAAGATAATCGAATCCAAATGCAGTGGTGCTAGAAAATATATTAAATATATAAATTGAATACAATCGGGATGCGTAAATTTTTTTGAACACTCATCGTAGAAAATCGGAGCGTCTGTACTTTGAATGCTGTCATTCAAAAAATTCATACCATTATAATCAGGTCGTTTGCTTAAGAATATAGAATAGTTTTGCTCAGCCACCCAACTAATCAAAACAATTTTATTGTTGAATATTCAAAGTTAATTTTAAATCTAAAAAAAATTTGTTTTCTTACCTAATATTGATTGAATTTGAAAAGTAAACCATATTTTTCTTTGCTGAAAATTTATCAACATATTAATTTGGTAAAAATTTTATGATTATGCATTGTATGATCGAATTATGATTTAAGAAATTCTAGTTATTATTATACATATTATAAACATACCCAATTTATTAAACATACATTGACTTAAGGCAAGAGAACGGAAAATCGTTTGATCATCTTCAAACAGTAAATAGTTTAGTCGTTTTAAATTTTAAATAAGAATTCGAACTAGAATTTTTTTCGAAAAATACATACTTTGCAAAGTGTAATTTTTGCCTGTGGAAATCAAATGATTTTTTTTTATAAATATTAATTATTTTTTGCAAAATAAAATGCATAATTGTAATACTTGCAATTAGTTATAATTGGTGATGGGAGAAGAATATTATTATATGTTTTCATTTGAAACTGATAAAGACTTGGTTTTTTATTTATTTTAATTTCACCTGTGTTTAATAAAATAAAATAATAATTTGAATTTGAAATAAAGAAATTGTATTACTTAATCTTTCTTCATAGCCATTGATATAAGGTTCATCATGAGCGCCTATGATCATTATAAAAATGAAACATGTTTTTTTGTGGCAAAAAAAGAGAAACATTTTTTTTCTATTAAAAAATTACCGCTTTCTTTTTTATTATCAATTTATAATGGTATAATTAGAAAATATTTGATTCGATAAACTAATTAAATTACCTATTAAAAGATAATCGAATTCTTTGATCTCATCGTGCAAAAACTTCAAACGAAGTACGACTCCTCTTCTGACGTAACTTTTTGAAATTTCTTTATCTGATATAACTATCCTTTCATTTTCAATCATACAGTTGATTACAATACACAAATATGAATTTTTTATAACGATTGTCTTTTGACAATATCTAAAAAATAATTTTAAAAAATTATGTCTTAACATCAACGAAATAATCAATTAAATTCAAATGAATACAAATTGATTTTATGTATTTTTATTCGTGATTGAAAAAAGTAAAACTAACTGGTTTGAAAATTCAATAGTTGATTTTTTAATTATTAATTCAGATATTATTATTTGTTTTCCACTAATGTACGAAAAGACAAAATTTTTTGATAATTAATACATACTTTTCTCCGATTTCATGATTTTTTAAATTTCTATCATTTTCAGGCAAATTACTAACACCGTATAATGAAATTGAGTCTAAAATTTTATTCGCATCTTTTACATAGAAGAGTAAATCTGTCAAATTCATTTGGGCACCAAAAAAATCGATTATCTTGTCGTTTTCTAATTTGAGCCAAACTTTTTTAGTCATATTTTTTTTGCTAAAAAATTTCTCCATTAAATTGTACATTGTTTTGTTAGACTTGATTTGTTCGAAATTTACAAAATTTTTAAAGTTACTGCAAATTGAGAAAGATGGCAAAAAAAATTTACTCGGATGCGATACGTATCTTATTTTTCATATGAATTTGTCAAATGGATATTAATTAATAAAATTTAATCGTAAATATTTAAAAAAAAAGATATTTTTCAAATCTTACATTTGAGTATTGACGCCTTTGGAATAGCTTATTAGGGTCAAATAGATAAGAGGTGGAATTGAAAGCAGAACACAAAGGGTGTATACAAATGAATAGGATGTAAAGTTTTTTACATTTTTTTTCATTTTCAAAAATTCAAAAATTTTGAAACAGAATTTTCCAAAAAAAATAGGATTCCAATTGAATTTTTTTTAATCGCACAGTGACAATATTTTTGAAATCTTTAGATTTCTATTGAAATTTTTCGATATTACTTGATATAATTATTTATTAATTGAATGTAGAAAACGGTTTCTAAGTCTATTTATTTACTTTGAAATTTGGAAAATCCAAACATTACGAAAATTTTTTTATTACACTTTCTCTCTTTTTAGTCTCTTGGGCATAAAATTAAAATTCTATTTTTTTCATTATTCAAACATTTTTGACCGCAATCATTTGGTAAACACATTAAGCAAATTAAAAAAAAATGATTTTTTCGATATTTACATAAAATCTAAAACCCATATACTAAAAAAGAAAAAATTTTGAAATATTAATAATTTTACACTTCAAATCAAAATCGTTTTTGATATTAAATTATTATCAATTTATTAAAAAATGAAGTATTTCAAATTCAATATCGATTTATTCTTTAAAGTGTTTTTAGTTTACATGAAAAAACTAATAGGTGACCACTATTTTCATTGGGTCTGCTTGTTATCAATTTTGGTTATTAGTTTTATGGGTAATTGTTATCAAATTTATCATTCAATTCGGGATCTATCAAAAAAAATTTCCTATATCGATATCACCTATCCTACAAATTATAGTGTTCCATCAATCACAATTTGTTTTCCGGGTAATATCATTTAGAAATCACAAATAAGCGTATTTTTTATTCGGAAAATTAATTTTTCTGAAAATTTATTTTCAGTCCTGGCCTTGTTAAATACCGAATGTCTGAAAAAGAAAAATGCAACTATTATTTCAGAAATAGAAAGAAATTATGCACAAAACGACGTAAGAAATCTACTCAAGAAATTGTATTCACAAATTGTAAAATCACAATCGGATACTCAAATTATTTTGAATGGATTTTACATAATTGATTTATTAGAATGCATTGATCAGCCCACAGTTAAAATGGCAGATAACAAATTCAAAATTTTAGGATTTAAAAAAATTGAATCGAGTTTCAAAGGGGATTTATTTTGCTTGACATTCAATTTTGATAAGGAGTTTGTCGAAAAAAAACTTCTAATCAAAAAGCGAATGATGAAAAATTTTGTTGAACTAATCATTCCGTCCAAACCACTTCGATATGTAGATTATATTAAAGTGTTTTTACACGACGCAGGAAGCCCTCAAAATGATTATTTTTTATGGCATTATAAATTAATTAAAATCAATATGACTAAAAAAAATTCTAAAAATATTTTTGGTAAATATAATTTAATCTAAAAAATATATAAATAAAAAAATTTTGATATAATATTTTTCAATAATCAGGTTTAACTTATTTACATTATACTAATATACTTGAAGACAAGTGCACAAAAAACGGTGAAATAACTTATCTCTATTCTGAAGAAAATTTCTCAACTGCATCACACATGTTAGGTAAGTAAAATTTTTTTAAATTTTATTGATTAATATTATATGCATCAATTAATCTCGAATAAGTTTTAACCATTTTTTTTATTTCGTTCAAATTGTTTGAAAAAAAAAAGAGGATTGCTTGAATAGAAATTTTCTTTCGGTTCTTAAGTATCCGTTTGGTGATACGAGAATATCTGTCAAATTAATCAAAGAATATTCTAATCTTAAAATTAAACTCTTCAAACCAAACAAAAATTTATTCGCTGGACAAAATTTGAAATACAATTTTTCACGTCTGGTTGAAAATTGTTTTAAAATAGACATTCAAAAATCCTGTCGAAACAGCATCTTTGTAACTGTATTAAAATATTCCTATAATAAAAGAGAAGATTTTATTTCATTCCATTTAATACCACCAAACGAACCAGATATAGAAGTAAGTTTATCTAAGTATTATACATTTTTTTCAAATACTAATAGGCAGTGTTAAGTATGAGACTTGATTAGTTTTAATTTAATATTCTTTTCTTATAGGTTAAATCGACTTCTCGACTAAGCACATTTGAGTTCGCTGCCTTTCTTATAAGTATAGTTTGCTGTTGGCTTCAATTTTCACTTTTTGGATTTATTTATTCTTTATTAAGATTGAAAAGAAACTTAAACAAGATCGGAATAGAATTGAAAGGGAAAGGTGTTTGATTTTATCTTTACTTTTAAAAATAATTTCGAAAATATCTTTCATTTTCAAAATTAATACAAAAAAAATTTACTAATCTATTCAAAAGATGAAAATGTTCAATTTCTTATAATAATATAATGGCATTTAATTCGAATTTTAAACTGATGCGAAGGCCACTTATTTTATGAATAATCTTTTTCTTAACATGAAAACTGTATGTGTGTATTTTAATTATAATTTCGCAAAATTTTCAATGCTTACTTTTCAAGTTTGTTCTTCTAAAAAAACTTTGATTTATTAATTTTTTATCCGTAACAATAGTTATCTTTTATAAGATTAACATCCTAACGTTAAGTAGTCAATAAAAATTTTTCTTTTATTTGACAAATAGATGACGAATTGAACTGAATTAAGATCTTATTCATTAATCGCAAATTAGAAATAATATTTATATTTGAACGATAGAATATCAATCGATAATACGAATTTTAAACTATTATTTAACTACTCAATATCACTTTAGGATTTTTTAAAAATAATATCGTATTTATTAATTGAGAAGTATAATGGTATCCATTAATAATAGCAATGAATTTAAATGCAAAGTTTGAATTTTGAAAAGAAAATTTTTTAAAGACAACTAAATTTAAAAAATATTTTGGGAGAGTTATTTTAATTGATGCTACAGAAATAAAAATTTTGATTTCTTCAAATTGAAAATTTTTAAAATAAATAAGTGCTTCTTTTTCTGAATCAAGTAAAAAAGACGAAAAAAAATTAAGATAAAATATAGAAAATAAAAAAGAAAAATTGAATTTTCTAAAACCAAATAAGAAATCGAGGTAAAAATGTGAATGAAAAATAAGTGAGTACAAAAGTATTAATAATTTATGTTCAATGAAAAAAGCCTCGAATTGTTGTTTGAAATAAGAGGATCCATGGTCAATTATGATGGTCATTTAGAACACGAATTTTTCCGTATTTCTGTACTTAAATTTCGCCTCAAAATTTAATTTAATTGTAGAATCTTTATTTTACATTACATATATTTATTTAATATCAAAAGTAACTTATTCAAATTCTATAATCACTAAACTTAAAAGGTCTGATTTTTTTTCAGATATTTCAAAAATCAAATATAATTCGCGAGGAAAGCAATTTGAAATATTAAAAAAACTTTTTTTGAAAGCTTACATAATTTTTCTAGAAAATTAATTTCTATTTTTTTGTATATTAACAACCATGATTAAATTCTTTTTATATTTTAGATTTTATTCACAATTTTTAATAATCAATCGGTAAATTTTTTATCAAATTTTTTTAACTTTTTTTTAAAATAGATGTTATAAGTTTTCTTGAAAATTTTTCTATATTTGTAAAATTCAGTAAGAGAATTCCTGAAAAATAAATTTCACAAATAAAAAAATGACCTGTTTTTAGAGATATTATATTTCTAATTTTCATTTACAATTTATTTGAAAAAAAACAAAAAAACTTTTCAAATTAATAATTTCCGATTAATGTGAACGAAATTTACGAGATATTTTAATCTGCAAATTTATTTCGAATTTATTAGATCAATTTAATGATCTGATGTTGATGATATTATTTTTTATTAATCACAATATCTGAACCAATATATGAAAGGTTCGAAATGCTGAATTTCATATGTAAAATCAAAATTTTAATAATTTTATAAATTGGACAAGGAAGGCCAAAAATATGCAGATCTCTTCTTAAATTAACGTGAGCATTTTTATTGACTTACTAAAGATCCTGAGTAAATTTCAAAAAATTAAAGACTAATAGATTAATAAATTTATAAACATTTTCAGATAAATTTATCGGCAAATCGAAAATTGTGTACTTATTTTTTTCTTGGTCCATGTATAATTCATACTTGATATGCAATTAAACACCAATAAATTTTTGCAATCATGAGAAGTATGGGCTATTAATAAATTGAAAGTGATTAAAATATCCACTACAGATTAGAATTTGATAGGACTAAATCAATAATTAATCTTTGTCAAAGTGTTTGTTTAGAAATAAGATTTTGTGATGATAATTTTAAAATTCGTAATTAATTTATTGGATTCAAGTAAAAAAAAATCACTAAACTCAATTGCCAACTCATTTATTTTATTTTTATATTTGAGTGATTAAAATTAAAAAATTCGTATGATTTTCTTTAATTTTATTTTTTTTTAATATATGAACACGACATCGAATCAGAAAATTTTAATTTTATTATTCTTTTTTAATTACTACATTATTTGCTATCATTAAATAATAAAAACTAAAAAAAAATCTCATTGTTAATCATAAAACTTTACAATGTGATCACCTAAAGCTTCGGGTGAATTCATTTTTGTTTGAAATTTGATCGAATTTCAGATGTAGCAAAAAGATTATAAACTTAATCTCATCAAATTTCAATTATAAAAAAATTTGACCATGAAATTTAAAATTTATTATTTTTTGTTTTAGTTTCATATTATAAATAAATATATAAAATTTTTTAGAATTAAATCAGAAAATTAAATACAAAAAAATTATGAATTCTATAAAAATATTTATTCTATATTGAAATTATTGAATTCATAATTTAAATCATCTCAAACTTTTTGTACCAAAATTTTGAATTTTGGCGTCATAAAATTTGATATTTTTCTTTGTATCAGATAGATTTTCCATTTACAATAGCCAAAAAAAAGTAACATAGGTAAGTGATTCACAAGGTTCAATATAATAAATATTAAGACTATTTTAAAAATTGAGGCGTAACGATTGCAAAATCTATAACTATATATGAATCTACAATAAAATTGATAATAAGATTGATTTTCTTTTAAACAACAGGCTGTTCATTTTTATTACTCTTTTATGATTACATGAAGATTACTTTGTTTAATAAGCATTTTCTTTGTTCTTTTAATTATACATCAATCATAAAACAGAGAATATCATTGTCTAAACAATTCAGAAGCAATTTTTGAATGCCAATTTTTTCTTGATCATTCAAAAAAAATTTAAAAATATTTTTCAAGTTTAAATTTATTTTATTTATCTCAATAAAAGTGTATTATTCCTTGATTATTCGTACAAATTCTCAATGTAATATCTATTGAATAAATCCAAATAATAAAATATTCAATCAGCATTAGTAAGTATAGTATGAACATATAGATAAAATCTATTTATACACGTGTTCAGTTGAAAATTGAACTTTGATCGAAAATTGTTAATTTTTATCAAAATTTTTACAATACCCTTAATGGTGAAATGAAATTTAAAAAGCAAGCAAAATTTAAATATTTATTAATAATAAAATTAATAACAATTAGAATTTCCAATGTGAGAATATTTTTATATCAGAAGATGATTATTGATTCTTAAGAAAGAGGAACTATTTTTGTCTTAGAACAATTAAAGAAAAAAAAATCATATCTTATAATTTGAAATTTATAAAAATGTCTTTAGGGTCAAATTAAATGTGATAATGCTTAGATGAATAAACTTGAGTGAAATTAATTTTTTTTTTTGATATCTAATCAATGTATGTCTTGTTTATGTGAATTACTGATTTGATGAAGATCATTAAGTGTTAAAAGAAATGCTTGTATTTTTTTTTATTTAAATAATGATTCCGCATGATATTGTATTATTACTTAAAAAAAAAAAGAAAAACAATCTTCTTATTTTAAATATCTTGTTGCATAACACTGAAATTTAATGATTTTATGAAAATCGATCAAGAAGTGCGACTTTATAGTATGTCCACACAATCACGAATCACACGAATCGTTTTAAATTCTTAGTCATTATTCAACATGCTTGAATAATTTTTTATGATACAAGTGGTTCAATTCATAGATCGAACATTTATTGACTCAATCTTTTTTTTGCTTGATTCAATATTTTCTACTCAACAAAAGTAGCTCTAAATGTTAGATCAAAGAGTTAATTGTAAAAATTTTGTCTATTAAATTTACTCGATGTATAATCACAAAGTATAAGACGCTATTTTTTGCAAAACAAAATTCATTAGCACCAAAATTACTCGTTTCTAAGCTCGTTTAACAAATTATCTTTTAATTTAAATGCATTGAATTGAATCACAAGAAAATCAAATTAAGTTTTATTCTAGTAATAATTGACTGATTCATAATAACGGATTCTATTGCGATTTACATATGATAAATCTACATAGTGATATATTCTTTGCAAACAAATTTAATTTTTATTAATAATTTGTTTGTAAAATAAACTGAAAAGAGTATAAGTTCATTGTCTTTTTGAACTTCATAAATGGGTAATTTTCACTAAACACGATCAAAAGATGTAATCTAATTATATCAATTACTCAAAAAAATAAAGATGCTTATTCTAAATTACTGGATGAAAAAAATTTTAAAAATTCAAAAAAAAAATTGCAAATGAATTCAAAAAAATTTTAACAGATCAAAATTTTCATTTACAATACATTCAATTTTTTTTCTAATAAAAAGTTTTAATATACTTTATATATTACAGAAAATTCTAAAAAGGTTGAAAAGGTGAAATGATTTAATAATTTAAATACAGGAATCTAATGATAAATATTAGTTTCATTTATCATCAAAGAATTTATAACATGTGACCAATTAATATAAGAAATACAAATTAAAGTATTTTTTTCTAAAAATTCAAAAATTTGAAAATTTTGAAAAATGAAAACTGAAAAAGTGTGAATTATTATTTGATAATTTGATCATAAAGATTTTAAAAGGATAAATTTTAATAAAATATGTGGTTGATTTTTTCAGAATACCTATATTATACAATTTTTTTTCATTTTTTAAAACTTTCGCAGAAACTATCATTCGACTTACATGTTTGATTGATATTGAAAATATTACTTATTTAAATATTTGGTTTCTAATCATGCGAAAAAGAATAAATTTCAAATTTTTCATGACACAGAACTCCAAAGAATTTTATAAACGATAAAATTATCAAATATGTCTTAAAATACGCATCATGTGTAGATTATATAGGTATCACTTTGATCATTTACTGTTTAAATAGTTCGTGATTACTACAAAATTGTGAACGCACATTTAATCATATCAAACATGAGTCTTAAAAAGTGAGTTAGGGATGTTTCAAAAAGAAACTGACTTTTAATTATAATATCAAATATAACAAAAGAAATAACAAACTGATGATTTTTTTTTCTTCTTTCCATTAATGTTAAAAAAAATATAAATAAGAAACCAGATAAACATTAGAATTTAAATGATAAAAATTATTTATTAAGCATTCCATTAAATTACAGTTTTATTATGTTAAATCTTTATCTAAATTTTTTCATGCACAATCTGAATATTAATTTAAAACACCGCCGATGTAATTTATTTTATCAACAACTTGTTTTACATAATCGCAGATTTTTTATAGCTAATAAATAATTTCGAATGAATATAAAATCAAAAGATAAATATATGTAAAGTTTGTGAATCATAAAGCTCAAAAAAGCTAAAAAAAATTTATATTTCAGTTACATTTCGATATACAACAAGTTTATTTATAATTATGAAATAAGTTTAGTTTTTTATTTGGTATCAACTAACTTTTTGAACAAACTAAAACGATTGCATAATATTAAAAAAATAATTTTGATTCATAAACGAAAAAATTTCAAATCTGAAATTCTGAGTGATGGTTCTTTTAATTTTGATGATAAACGCATTCGTTGCTCATCTGATTGTATTTGTTGAGATAAAAAAAAAGTAAATTATTTATCTAAATATAAAAACGAAAATTCAAAATAGAGCAATAAGAGTATCATTGAATTAAAAAGATGAGATGCTTCGAAAAGTTAAGAATCAAGAGAAATTTAAAAGGGAAAATAAAATAAATTCTGAAACTTTATTAGATTCATCTGTACAAATTCGGCTAAAACTTATCCTAGCCAATAATAATTTTTTTTTAGTTGGTAAATGCACTTTACACTACAGCGAATTATTTAAAATGAAATTTGTAGTAAGTTTTTGTTCTACAAAATTTTTAACAATTTATTTTTTTATTTGAAAAAAAAAAAAGAAATCGAAATAATGAAGAAACATTTAACTCATTTGGTGTTGGATTTAAATACATTGGAATCTTTATATAAAATTTGTAAAAATTGAAATGAATTTTAAACGGTTTAACAGTGAGAGTGAATTAAAGCGATATAATTTTAATTGATCTCAAATGAGTTGAAGAAAGTTGAATTTTGAATTAATTTTTCTTTTTGACTTTGTTCTAAATTATAATCGAAAAAAAGGTTTTAAAAAGCTTAAAGTAAATGATTAAGCAAATTCAAAATTCATCCAAAAGTTGAAGGCATGAAATGTGTATAATTAGATGAACAGATAATGAGCGAAGAATGCACATGATGAGATTTAATATAAATTTAAACAGGATGATCGTTATTGATTCTTAATATACAATATATAACAAACACAATTGTAAAAATATAGGGAAGGGAAAGCTTGCAAAATCGAAATCAACAAGCAAAAAAAAAATTACGATGAATATAGATGATCATTTGTGAATAATCTCAAATTGAAAAGAAAATGATTCAACTAGAATTTTTAACTTGTCTGCATGTAAAATATATTAAGATGATTTCAGAAAATATATAAAGATGAAGATCAAAGTATAAAGAACATTGGTGTGATGCTTCAAAATAATTTGTTGATAAAAGAATTATTATTTGTACACTCTAAATGTCAGTTTTTACTATGCGAGGTAGAGTCGATGAAA
>BLXL01001104.1:0-12641 GCA_023170135.1 Acarapis woodi
GAGATAAAATTTCCACCCTAGCACAAGGTAAAGAATGGAGTTTAGAAACAAGTTCTGCCAAAAACTACGTATCAAGAATTATTCCTTCACGTGTTTCGACAAATAATTTGTCAAATATGAGTAACACCTCGAATTCGAAGACTAAAACAAACGATTGGAATTCCGGTTCATATCAGAGTTATAATGAAGAAGAGATTTCAAAAAATAAAAATGAATTTTTCGATAGAATTACTAACGAGAATTCTAGTCGACTTGAAAATTTACCACCTTGTCAAGGTGGAAAGTATTCAGGATTCGGTTACACTGCAACGCCACTTTCTAAAAGTCAATCAGATTATGGTTTTGATTCATGGTCATCGCTTTCATATGTAAGTTTTGTAAATTTCAAGGTTATTTGTTTATGATAGCTAATTGTAAAAAATTTATATTAATCAGGGAATAAGTTCTTTTGCAAGTCAAGCATCTAAATTGGCAGCAAAGGCATCAGAAAATGCAGTTAAAATTGGATCAATTGCTACACAAAAAGTTAGTGAATTAGGTGAAACAGTAAATGAAAAAGTTAAAGAAGGTAAAATTGTTAATGATCTTCAATCACAAGTGACCAATATTAGTTCAAAAATGTTCGATGTTAGTAAAAAGGGCTTAAGTGATTTATCAAGTATATTTGGTCAAAAAATATCTCTTTATGAAGAGCCAAATAGATTAAACGAATGTTTTGAAAATAAGTATTCAGACGATTCTTATCATGGATACCAAAATTTAGATGAAAAACCAAGCCAAGATTTATCAGATATAAGTAAAACGACAAAAAGCTCAACAATAAATTATTCTAAAACTTGTCCGAATTTAGAAACACAAATGATTAGCAAAGAAGAACAAGTATTAGGTTCAGGTCTAAATGCCAGATCAGTGAAGAAAAATAATGAAGAAGACGATTTTTGGTCGATTCTTGCTACTGACAATAAGTCAAAAAAGTTAAATGGAAGAAAATAAATCAAAAGTAATCTAATAAATAAATAATTGTTTACTAGTTAATTAAATAGTTTTTATAAAAATTTTTAGTAATTTTTTATAATATTCTTTTTGTAAGTTATGATAGCTTAGATGATTAAATTGGTTGTAAATGTGAAATAAATTTCAATCAATTAAAATGACAAGAAAATATTTAGAAAAATTGTTTATATGAAGCAAATTTTTTTGTATTAATTTCAAATTCAACATCATTTTATCAAAAATAAAATTTAATTCGATCGTCAAAGCTAAATGAAATTTTAAATTTTTGAAATTATACGATATAATTACTCATGATAATAAACTAAATTACATTAATTATTTTGTTTAATTGAAGATAATTTTATTGATTTTTACATGAATAATGAAAAAATTTGCAATTCATTTTATAATTTGAGTAAATTTATAAATTCTGTAATTTCAGAAAAAAAATTCACAGATCTGATATACAATTGAATTTTTTTTAATTGAAATGCATAATGTTCATTGAAGTAGATTTCAAGTCGCAACATTAGGTGATTAAAATCAAAACAAAAAAATTTAAACTCGTAATGAATGATAAAAATAAAAAATCAATTTATGTGATAATTGAACCTATTCTTTGCATATGTTTTGATCCATGGGTGCTCTTTTGCTTCTTTTAACGGCATGCGTTCTTCGGGATTCAATTTAAGTAACTATGAAGTTCAAATAAGAAAGATAATAAGTGAAAATTAATTGTGTTGTGTGTTATTAATTTTAAATTTATTAATTTACAGCTAGTAAATGAGGACTCACTTTTGAAATAAAATCTTTAGCCAAATCGTTTATATGTTTCGGATATTTAATGTCAAGATTCATAATACGTTTAAAAGTTGCATTATTAGTTGTTTCTTCAAACGGCGGACTACCTACCAAAAATTCATAAGTAAGAATGCCAAGACACCACAAATCAACATTTTTATCATAACTACGATCACCTGAAAGCATATCAGGTGGTATATAATCTACCGTGCCACACATTGTTTTACGTCTAGACGATGGGGCATGTACAGACCAACCGAAATCAGCAATCTTTAATTCACCATAGAATCCCACTAAAATGTTTTCTGGTTTTATGTCGCGGTGGATTACGTTTTTGCTATGACAAAACTCAAGAGCGTCGATCATTTGAAGTATATACTATTAATTTTATAAATAAAAGTTTAATAAGTCTGATTTACATAAAAAAGTAAAAATAATATTTTTTACCTGGGCAGAGTCTTCATTACTAAATTGACCTTTCTTCTTTAACATTTTATATAATTCGCCTTGTGGAGCAAATTCTAAAATTAGATAGACCCTTGTTTCATCATAAAAATAGCCAAATAAACGTAGAATATTTGGATGCTGAAGATGTGCTTGAATTTCTATTTCTCTTCTTAATTGATGCTGGACATTATTTTTAACTAATTGTGATTTAAATAATACTTTTAATGCGACAATATACTTTGATTTTGCCTCACGTGCCAGGTATACATTACCAAATTTACCTCTGCCTAATGGCCGGCCAATCTCAAAATCACTCAATTTCCATTGTTTAACCTTATTACTAAGATAAAAAAAGATCAGTCACGAATCACATTATAATTAAATTGAATTAAAATTATACCAAGTAGCCGGCTTTTCAGGTGTTTTTTTTTCAAAATCAGCTGTTGAACTCATTATTTATAAGACAATTATTTATTCTTCTGGTCATTTGATTGCTGTAATTAAAGTAAGAATTACATTTAAAAATTAAATGTATGTTTTTAAAAATTTGAAACTCAAATTTTTTCAACGCACACAAAATAATTTTCAGCTTTTTCAATTTGAAAATAAGAAAAAGTTTAACCCGCCAAAAAAAAATCATATAATTGGCGCTGCTTTCGTTAAAATTCAACACTTAAAGCCCTTTTTTTCCTTCAAATATTGTTTGGCGAAAGTGGCGGATTGTCTAAAATTCGGAAAAATTTTGCTGATTTTAACTTATTGATTGATGAAATCAATATAAAATTTTTATAATTTTTTTTTTAATTTTTTCTGATTCAATATTTCTAATAAATATATATTTTGATATCTTTACATAAATATCTTACGTAATAAATATATTTTTTATATTTTTAAAAAAATCCTTATTACAGGAAAGATCAAGGAAAGATAGCCTAAATTTTTTTCAACCAATTTGTTATAATCAAATCAAACTTGAAATAAATGACTTTATAAGCAACAGTTCATTTTTAAATAATTAAAAATATGGTGTAATTCATATCATATAATTATTCGAAACTATATTTAAGTAGATAAAACTTTCTAAATATAGATTCAAGAAACGAATAGTGGAAAATTTTCTTTATTTAAGTGTGATTCCGAGTTTTATGCTTGATTGAATAATTATTGGATTAACGATTTCTTCAAATTATTGCTCTCTTTACATAATGCTGAATTTTTTAAGTAATGCTTTATCATGTTCGGCGAGTGATTGTCAAATCCGTTGTTATATGAAATTCTTGACAAAATTTATTTTCATCATTATCTGATTGCACCTTGATAAATATCGAGTTCATTTATTCTTAAATTTATTTACTTAATAAATTAATTAAACCTAAGATGCTCAATTCAATAGATTTTAGATTGAAAAACATTTGTGATCTGTCGGTGAAAATTTGAGTGAATGTAGTTATTCTCATCATTCATCATTTTTATCATGAACTTGTTCATCTTTATTTTGCTATTAATTAGTATCGAAGCTATAGTCGTCCTGTTTTTCATCAAAATCAATTTTGTTTTCACCATTTTTTTTATTATTTTTGGAGAAAGGATTAATTATAATTATGATGAAAGCAACAAAAATGTTTTTTTGTCATAATTGCCACTATATTAATTTTTGAAATGCAAGAAATAAATTGCAATCAAAACTATATCACAAATGTGAAATGAAAAATCTGGAAAAAGAAATTATATTTAAAAATATTAAAATTTAAAAGCAAAAACGAAAAAAACATGCTTAAGATTTTTGACATTTTGTTCAATGTCAGATTTATTCGCTTGAATTTTAAAAACACAAATAGGTATTTTTGAGAACAAATTATTCAAATAAAATTTATACATACATATTTATTCACAGAATTTCTCATAAATAAATCAAAAGTAATTCCTTTTATTTAATGCATTAATATTACAAAATATAAACATTAGAGCTAAAATAATTGATTGTGTTACACATTTACCAAACTTATCGACAAATTAAATTTTATCTTCTTCTTCATATGGTCTTGGTATTCGCTTATTTTCCCAATTGTTTAAATCTTGTTTTTTGCGCATTTCATTGTATGCATCTTCAATTGAGTACGATTCCCGATTTTTTAACTCTTCTAATTTATTTAATCTTCTTTTATATTCTGGATGATTAGAATCATAATTTACTTTTTTTTGCAATGGATTTTTTATTAAATCTTCGATAACCGCTTTTACTTGTGGATCACCTTTCCATGTTTCCAATGTTTTAGAATTGACTACTTGTTTTAATGGTTTTGATTCTGAATTTTCGTTTGCATATTCAAATAAAATTTTTTTCTTTTGTTCTGGAGTAAGCTAATGAAAAAGGAAAAATTTTGAATTTGTTAAAAAATTCATCAAACTGATTTTCTTTGACTATAGAAAAAAAAATTTACCGTAGAGTTGATTTGACGATTTAACATGTATCTGATATCTGTTATTGTAGTTAACGCAAATGAAGAGCCAAGTACAAATATCTAGAAGAGCGAATAAGTATAATTTAGTATTAAAAATAAATTAACTTGATTCTTCTTGTAAATTGTTATATCAGAACAAGGAACATCTTGATGGCGAAATTCCACAAATTTGAAATTTTTATTTTTTTGATTGGACTTACAATAAAAGGTAGTCCAGACTTAAATAATTTCCTTTGAAAAAAATGTGTCATTCCAAAGCTCTAACGATAGATGAAAAGAAAAAAAAGATATATATGTAACATCAACGTTTAATTTTTTAAATTTTCTTATCTCAATTTGTAATCATACAAGTAAATTACGAATCACCATCTGACTTTACAAATAACATGCCACCTTTAATGAAAAATGGTTAAGTTTGAAATTTCAATATTTTTTTTCGTCGGTGATGAATGTCTATTTCTACAAAAACAATCTAAAAATAATGCTAAGCATTTGTTTTGATTTAATAAAAACAAAAATTCAAATCATTTTTGTAAACTAATCTCGATGGTTTGACAAACGTTTTTTTATTTTTTTAGAGATTAGTGAAACTTTTGATCAGTTTCAGATGAAATTTCATCCTTGAGAATAAAAAAAATTTTCTTTAAGAGAAAATTCTATATATACCATAAGAGCTTTTAGTGATATTAAATTTATTAAATTTATATTTATTAATTTATCTATTTGAATTTTTTTTTTGTGAAAACGCTACAAATTTATCCAAAATAGCAATCTTTTGAATCAAAAATTGAGGACTAAATAAAAAAATAAAATTTTGATTTTACTATCGTATTTTTTTTAAAGATGAGCTTTAATGAATATTTGATTAAATAATTTTCTTATTTTTTACGCACTAATATTCGTTTGATATTAAATTTTGAAAAGTATCTAAATACCATGTCAAAATATTATCAAGAATTTGCAGCAATCTTTTTTTTAGAAATAACCCTTTTATTAATCACTTTGTGATGGTTTAAAAATGCTTTTAGTTTACAAAAAGAATAGTTATTAAGATTGCTATTTGTATTTTTATTATGATTTTTAAATTTAGCTTGAATCAATGTCGCCACCTATTTAAGGCTTTAGAATACAAATTTCTCGATGTGTGTTTATGCACCAGTATTTAACGTAAAGTGAATTTAAAAATTAATATCGCAGGTTTTTTTTTCTTTAATTTATACATTTTTTAATGCGATTTTATTTACCGAATATTTTTCAAAAAAAAATTTAATAATTAGTTGCAAATAAAAAAATTTCTTATAAAATATAAAATTTGTGGGCAAATCTTATATGATAATTACAACTTCAAAAGTGAAAAAGACGAATTCAAGGCCAATGTATATTTTAATTACAGGTGTACATTTTTGTCTAATCACTTGTCACATCGAATAGTTTAGTCGGCCAAATTACCATTTATCAGATCAAAATATGTAAATCTCATGCTCTTTTATTGATTATTTTATATTCGAATTTTATTGAAACATCGATATATTGTATTCTATTCATTTTTGTGACTCTATTCCTTCTAACTTTGTCGTTCGCCGGCTTTAGAACGAATAGTATAGTGTGTTTTATGTAAATATCACGTTTTCTCCTTTTACTTATTTTTGTTTTTTAGAAATTAGTAATTCATCGTTTTTTTGCAAGTAGTTCTTTACACTCAAATAAACAACTTTGATAATATTTTTAATTTGAGGTCAAATTTCAAGGTAATAATCGTGATTTTTTATCCGTTTTTTTTCATAATTTGGCTAATTTATTTTCTTTAATCTACACTCGATCATCTAGTTTTTTTTTTCGGGCCTAGAATTATTTAAACATATTAATTTATAAAAAATTTTATCAAATATACGCAATTTCGAAATTAGCCGTTAATCAATAAATTAGTAGACTTAATCAAAGGTGTTTACAAAGATCTAATCATTGAAAAAAAATTGTTTTAAACAATTTCCTCTCATTCCATAGTTTTATTCTCATAGTATATATTTTTTAAAATTAGAATGCAATCCCTATATTTAATCCAATAGCTTCAAAGTATTGTTTATCACGTGAGTTTTATTTTCTTGAGTCAATTAGCGGGGTTGTATTCAAAAAAAAAAAAGGCATTAAGAAAATGAGTTTATGAAATGAGAGAAAATTGTTTAAAACAAAGATGAGTGAGAGTAATTCAAAAATAAACCTAACAAATTTATTAATCTAGATT
Organism: Acarapis woodi; assembly: GCA_023170135.1. Lineage (NCBI taxonomy): Eukaryota > Metazoa > Arthropoda > Arachnida > Trombidiformes > Tarsonemidae > Acarapis > Acarapis woodi. The sequence goes on from BLXL01001104.1 coordinate 6,946, forward strand.
AAGAGTTCATTCATCATGTCCTTTACATCGGATGAAGTGAATTATTTAGTGTATAGATATTTACAAGAATCTGGTTTCCAGCACTCAGCCTATCTATTCGGTAATGAATCACACATTGCCAATTCAAATATAAATGGTAGTCTTGTCCCACCGGCTGCTCTTTTGAATATCATTCAGAAAGGTTTACAAGTAAGTGAATTTTATCTAATATGTTTTAACAATGTTTGAAATTATCCTTGTTTTTTCATTTTTTATACTTTCGAAACGATTTATTTTTTGAAAACCAATTTCAGTACACTGAAGCTGAGATCGCGTTAACTGAAGATGGCGAAGAACGTATTGTAGAAAGTTTATCGCTTATTGATGCTGTAATGCCGGATATTGTTCAACGAACTGAACACTATATGAATGGTGAAAAGAAATCGAAACAAATGAATGATAAATTGAATAATAGCGATCAATTAAACAAGCAATCAGTTAATCAGCAACCGTTGGAAACCGATAAGATTAGTAATATGGACACAACTTTAAATATGAATATAAATAATAGCAACAATGATAAATTACATGTTGATTCACCATATCAGAGCAATAGCCGATCAGCTACACCATCCAATCAGACTTTAGCTAATGGAAATAATTTGAATAGTTCAAACAACAAAGATCAACCTATGATTAATCAATCAATTTCTAATCAGAAGCTAACCAGTCATTCGAACAGCAAACAAATTTTAAATTCACTAGTCAATCTGCCGTCTAATGAAGCAAATCTTTCTAATATACCTTTAAATATGCAACAACAATTGCAACAAAATCAAATTCAACAGGAGATTTTCAGACAGCAAACATCACAACCATCAACCATTTACGTTTCACCGACCATTAATCAAAAGCATCTCATTGCTCAATTTTCCGTGGCCAATCAACACCAACAAAATCCAATAAATTTACAACATCCTATGGTTTCTTCATTATCCAATCAACAATCGCAACAGCCTTCCCTGCCACTACACACAAATAATTCACAAAATTTCATTCAACATCAATTTAATAACATTCAACAATATCAATCTATGCAATTAAATCAATATAATCCGCATCAATCCGTTCATCAAGAGTTTAATCTTCTACATTCCAAAACTCAATCTATCGAAATACCGCAAAAAAATACTATTATACTCGAAGGACATGATTCCGAAGTTTTCATATGTGCTTGGAATCCTGTAATGGATTTATTAGCTAGTGGTTCAGGTGATAGTACAGCTCGAATTTGGGATTTAATCGGAAAATTTAAAGGCACTTCGCAACAACAAATGCAAATTCAACGTGTACAAGTACTTTATCATGGGTTAGATAAAAAAGAAGACCAAGAAAATATGCAGAACCAAAATCAGAATCGAGATGTAACATCGCTTGACTGGAATTTTGATGGAAGCTTTTTAGCGACTGGAAGTTATGATGGTTTTGCTAGATTGTGGACAAATACTGGAGAACTTGTTTCTACATTGGGTCAACATAAAGGACCCATATTCGCATTAAAATGGTCAAAGTCAGGTAATCATATACTGACTGCAGGTGTTGATAAATCGACCATAATTTGGGATGCCAAAAATAGTGTCTGTAAACAACAATTCACCTTTCATTCAGCACCTGCTTTAGATGTTGATTGGCGAGATAATGAATCGTTTGCTTCTTGTTCGACTGACCACTCAATTCACGTTTGCAAATTAGGTTGCAATGCACCTTTAATCACATTTACCGGTCATACAAATGAGGTAAATGGCATTAGATGGAGTCCAAGTGGCGAATTGTTGGCAAGTTGTTCGGATGATATGACTTTAAAAGTTTGGTCTTACAAGCAACGGAAGCTTGTGCAATCATTTGAAGCTCATAAAAAAGAAATATATACAATAAAATGGAGTCCAACAGGTTTATTAATTTACTTTTTATTTACGTTGTTTTTATAATTAATTTTTATTTTTTATTAATAAAGGGGAAGGAAGTAATAATCCCAATTCAAATCTAACATTAGCAAGTGCCTCATTTGATTCAACAGTTAGATTATGGGATATTGAAAAAGCTAAATGTCTTCACACGTTAACTAAACATACAGAGCCAGTCTATTCAGTTGCCTACTCACCTTGTGGTCGTTTTATCGCATCAGGGTCATTTGATAAATATGTATACATTTGGTGTACAGAGACTGGTCAACTAGTACGAAGTTTTCACGGAACAGGTGGAATATTTGAAGGTATTTTACCTTTTATTCAGAATCTTCAATATATTTTAAAATTTCAATTTTTTAATATGTACTCTAATTTTTTACTATTTTTTTTTTTTCGTTTTATTTATTTGATGAAAATAGTATGTTGGAATCATGTTGGCGACAAAGTAGCGGCATCCGGTTCAGATGGTTCAGTTGTAATTATAGATTTAAGAAAATAAATTTGAAGAATTTCTAGTGTAAATTTTATGTTTTTAAAATGAATTTTCATTTATTATGACCTTTTGATGGATAATATATATGTCAAATGCTAAATTAAATTCTACAGAATGTAACAATGAATTCGGAGGTGTATTTTTAACTTCGAGTTGATTGCTCTCTTTCAAATGTGCATCGGAATGTTGACTATACATTTTAAATCTGTTCATAATTGATGAAATTAATGTGCTTTAAAAAATTTACTATAGTACGATGTGTCATTTAATAGGCAACTTAAGATAAGTTTTTACATAGTTTTTTTATACAAATTTTATAGATTTAGGATTTTATCTATTTTTATATGCATCATCGATATACTTAGACTAAACCGATTAAAATGGTTTTCGTTCGCAAACTGTAATTATCCGAATTTTCTTGAAATTTCTTCAATTATTCAATTTATGTTTCAATTTTCATCAAATGCTTGTAATTTAAATTACAAAATCATTTTTTAGTAATTATTATGATTATTTTTACATGATATACTAATGATCATTTTACTAATTTATTTGGTAAAGTATGCATGTTAATTGCTAAATCACAGTTTTCTAACATCGCTATCCACAAGTTTATTAAACCTTTTCCAGGGAATTTAAAAATCTCTATAATTTTACAGATAAGAGTGATACACGTAATAAATTTAATTTTAAATGGATTTCAAGCAAATGTTCGAATGTAAATTTTTTTTTTCACAAGTGTTTAAGCCCTGCAAGATTTTATTTTGCAACATCTAGAAAAAAAAACAGCTGAAAAAGCTTTTATTTTCTACATTTTTAAACCTTCGTTTAATAAAGACTGTCATCAGTAAGCTTTTCATCAATTGACTTGAATTTTGAGATTATATAAAATTTAGAAAAATTATTTTCCGACTAATTTATTAGTATAGATTTCAGTGCCAAAAAGATTTTTTTAATTGAAAAAATTTAATTTTTTCAAATATTATCATACTCTTAACAATTTTTGATAGTTTGAAATTAATATTGATTATAAATGTTAAAAAGATCCTGATTTTTGTAATTCTCCAAATTGAATAACTCTCTTTTCGATTTTTGTATTGTAAAATATTATTTCTAAAATAAAATTTGAAGAGTTTTATGGATTTTTAAATTTCAAAAGATATTAATTCAAAAGGTTCACTTTTATATTCATTAATTTCAAATTGTTAGAAAATTCTAATGATTTATTTTTACTTTTGCAAATAACTCCAACATTGAATTATTTTTTAGAAACAATCAATTTATTCATAATCTCTTTTCTTTGAACATTAAGTGAAATTTCGCCGAAATCGAGTGTTGACCAGTTTAGAAAAATATTTTTTATGTTCATAATTCAGTTTAAATAATTTTCCAATAATATCAAATTTAAAGTGCTAATCAAATGTTGATTCTTCATTAACAAAATTTTTAACTACTTTATATTCTCACATATATATTTTTCATCAATCATTCTTGAAATAATAATTTTACCATGTTTAAAAATAAATGTAAGTCGAACATTTCAGAATTATTTCATTTTCAAATTTTTGTTTAATTTTAATCAAACACAAATTTTTATTTATTAAAAACAAATCAAAACTTTATTTAATACGATTTTGATCTTTTTGCACAAGTATTATTTAAGTTTTAATTTTCAAAATTCTAATATTAAATCCGAGGTCACAAATTGCAAACGCTTTGCAGTCTTTTGTATTCGCAATGCATACCTGGAGTTTTTTTCCTCAATATCATGAATAATAAATTTGAAAAATTTAAGAATTTATAATTAAAAAGTTTCAATAAAAATATTTAACATTCACGATGCTTATGTGCTCAGTGTTTATGTGAAAAAGAATGAAAATTTCGCCATACAATTTTAAGTTTAAAACTGTGGCTTTAGTGTCAAATATTTTTTTTTACTTTGTTAATCGACTATACTGATAATTCATCCTAATTAATAAACACTTCAAATTTACAATTATGCATGGAAAATCAACATGAAAAAATAGGTAAGAAATTTTCGATTATGCATGATTATTTACTATGAATAAAGCAAAACGCTTATTATTCCAATTTTATTTTCAAAACCGCCGAAAATATTATCATTGGAAAAAGTCATATTTAATTTTATTAGGTTAATTGTATTATAATTCAGCAATTTTTTGTAAACAGTAAAGTAAAAAATTATGTTTATCAATAATCAATTTATTTATAAGAATATTTTCTAAAAATCTGAATCAACCTCAAATTAAATTTATTTCATCGTGAATACTTCCTTTCAATCACATTATTTTTCAAATGAATAAAATGAATTTTTTGAAACAGATTTTAATTCCAAAATTGATACTTTAAATATAAAAAAATTTTATGAACTTTTTTAGTTTGCAAATAAAAATTTATTTTAATTTTTTGTATTTAATCATTGTTATGAGTTTTTTTTCATTTTATTTAATTCATTTAATTTTTTGTTTTCTAACAAGAATTAAGGATTAAATAATATTAAATATTGTGAATTAATTAAAAAGAATTTTTAAACATACTTATGGATACATTAAGTGATGTTTAATAAATATTACCTCTTTTATCATTGGTTCGATTCACTTATTTTTATACAATTTAATAGCTTTTTTTTATAATTTGTATAATTTGAAAAAAAGTTTCTTTTTTGTCAGTAATATCAAAAACTTTCCGTTTTTAAGAATTTCGACAAATCGGTAAAATAAAATTTCATGTTAAAAATTGAAAACTAAGTTTTTCGTTTCGTCTCTGCATTCATGAAAGTATAGAACAGAAGCAAAGAAAAAATATACAATGCATAATAAAATTTCAAATTGCAAAATGCATTCTGTGAATAAGACAATTCTTAGATCTGAGCATTTTGTATTTATTCAAGCAACTACACATTGCCTAATTGGGTACAAGCATGTAAAAGTAAAAATGTTAGATGGGGAATAAACATGGTGTGGGGGTATTTAAAGTGATATAGTGTAAGCAGCGAGAGCTATGGACGTTACGTATAGTGAATAAAACGATAATATGATTCGAAGAGTATCCATATATATCTTATATAGAAAGGCAGGAAGTAAAGTTAAGAATACAAAATCAGCAAAGCCACAGACTCGAACATATAGAATGAATTGGAAACACACAGATGCTTTATAAATTTTTTCTAACATTCACGAATTCCGCTTTATATGTGTCTAGATGTGCTCTTCACCTACTAGTCAGAAAAAAAATCA
>BLXL01001117.1:0-15193 GCA_023170135.1 Acarapis woodi
AAAATACTACTTACTCATTATGGGCGAAATTAGATTCGCAACGTGAACAATACATAAATCCACTTTATGATTTGAGCAAAGAGCCAAAGCAATCATTTTTACAAGTGCAATTATTACCGCAGTTCATTCGATTTTGGCGATCAATGTATAATCGATTTGACTTCGGTATACATCCAAGAGAATGTCTCACTGATCTACTTAACATTACGTATAATCATACAAAAAGTTTAGAAGGTCATATTAATTATTTAAAACAACGAATTAAACAATTGAAGTCTCTGAAAGATCAACAACACATACTTAATTTAGTAGACACGAATTTAATTGATACTAAAAAATTGCTGATCAGCAGACAAAATTCAGCAGAAAATCAATCAATAAAATCATTTGATTCAATTAACTCGTCTCTTAAAATAGTTGAAGAATGTATGAATCGATTACAAATGAAACATGACCTTAAAAAACAGTTGGAACAAGAAGATGTAATAAATGGTACCATGAAACGAGTTGATATCAATTTGAATGATTTTATTAATTCTATCAAATCGGTCGCTCTAGAATGGCAAAGTATGCGAAATGCACGTAGATGTGCATGTGGTAGCTCTCTTGAACAGATAAATTATCAAACTAATAATTGTTGGACATGTGGCCTAGTCTTTTGTAGTCGTTGCTTAGAGAAGCGCATTCGATTACCTGGCCTTTTGTTTACTGATAGTCTAAGTGAAGAATTAGATCCGATAAACGAACAAGAAGCACACAATGGATCAAATAATCAAATAAAAGATATTCAACTCGAAGAACAACTAAATAAATATAAAATACATCCATTAGAACAATCAGATCGTTCATTGGATCATAAGTTGAAATGTAAACGTTCACTTAATAGCTCTCCAAAACAATTAGTTGGACAAAATAAAAAAATTGACTATTATAAACATCATCCATTAGAGATATTGAGCGATGAAGATAGTTTCAAATTGAACAAATCAGATTTTGAATATGAGAATGAAACTGAAATAAATAAGAATAGCGATCAAGTCATTGTGAAAAGATGCGAATTTATCAGTAGTCGAATTAAAAATGCTAGTCCTCTTTATGAATATGTTCCTGTTTGTCTAACTTGTTATCGTCATATGATGAAAATTAAACAATTGAGTTTTACAAAATAACATTTTAGTTAAAAAAGAATTTTTTTTTTTTAAATTCTTCATATATATCAGTGCTAATGATTGTTATATGATTGCTTTTATACAGGATTTAATATTATAGTTTACTTATAAAACCTTTTCATAGAATATGACACTGCTATTTAGATTAATCTGTTAGGTTATTTTCGAAGCTAACAATTTTTTGCTATCTTGCTGTGGTAATTTAAAAATTACTCAGATAGCAAATACGAATGAATAAAAATTAATTTATTTAATTCTGATTCATATTAAATCTGTTTTTGAAACCTCAAAAAAACCAATTAGGCAATCCAGTGCACCACACCTGTAAGAAAACAAATTTATATTATCAATCTGAATCAATATTTAATTTTTTTTGAAAAATCTGGAATAATTCATTTTTTTTTAAATTCAATTGTGTGTGATACATGCAAAATTTTTGAGGATATTTTTTCAAAAAAATAAAATTTATACCGATTTTAGTTAAAAATTTTGAATTTTCATTCATTGCTTAATATCTGAAAATTATTGCCCCTTTTATTAAAAAATTTGAATAAATCTTTATTAGAAAAAATTTAATTTGAAAATTAAAAAAATGGTGAAAAATTTCATCCTCTTTTTCGCATTGGCCTCAATTATCGGTAAAATTGAATGTCAGCTTAATGAAAAAGAGATGGATGATTTAGAAAATGATTTTGTAAGTTTGCTGGTGATCTTTTTTTCAGAAAAGTGTTTACTTTGATTATTATAAAGAATATCTCCTTTTTATTTGATCTTTGCATTAATTAATGGCCAAATTTTATTTAATAGGTGATCGAAATGCAGAAAATTAAAGGTTCTAGACAGCAAAATGAAAATATTAGATTGAAATTATGTGCAAGTAAGCTAATGGAAAGGTTATAAAGACCAGAATTAATAATATAATTTTGTTTTTCATTGATACTAATTTAGGTAAATTTACTGCAAGTAAATGGAAAAAATTATATTATAATTGTTTCAATCAAACGCTTAGCTTTTCTAAATGTGATAAATGTAAAAAGGTGAGATGATTTGCACTATGTTCGAAAATGAGATATTTATAAAAATTTAATTTTAAAGATATTCGTTAAGTTAACTGAATTTTGTAATAAGAAAATACCTAACTTTGATGGATGTGATGAAGTAATGTATAATCGCAGAGGTGCTTGCTCAATGGAAGTATATGAAAAAAATCGCCAAGAAACTTTATTAGTTTTTAAAGAAAATAAAAACGAATTCTTAAAAATACTCAAAAAAATGAATGAGTGTTACTCCAAAGTTTTCAATGATGAAAAGTAATTAGTAGTTATTGTTTGATAACTTAATTTTCGATTAATTATCTTTTCTTGAAACAGGAACTTTTCAAAGTAATTGATACAAATAATCAAAAGTAGATTCTATTCGATTAAAATTTAGTGACTGAAATTCTTTTCTAGATTCGAATTGGATTTTTATTTTGAAACAATAAAAATGATTAAAAATTTTGAATATTGCTTGTCATCGATAAAAGTTGAATGAATTGTTTAAATGATTTAAAAAGATGAATTATTTTTTAGAGTAAAATTTGAAAATTGAAAACAATTCCACAAATGGAAAATGGTAAAAAAAATTTTTTAGTTCGATGCCAGGAATAAAATTAATTGTTTAAGATACAAATAAGTTCTTATTTCTGTTCAAGTGCTTCGAAGCAATTTAATAAACAAAAACTTTATTTTTATTAGAAAAATATAAATTTTTTAAATTTGCATACCACTTAATAGATTCGTCAATTAACGAAATATGAAAATATAAAAAAAAAAAATTACTTTAATCTTAGAGAGTATAATTGGACTCTGAGTACCAGAAAGAAGTGTGCTTGCTTTGGAGTTTTAGTGAACTTTTAATTTTTTTTAATAGCTTCTACCGAACAAGGTAAAATATTGAGGTTTTAATTTACAATCTGGGAAGATACATTTTTCACCCAATTTTTTAGTTGGTTGATCAAACGGTATGCAAAGTGATTTAGCACCCATAATTACTGAACCTGATTTATCAGTAGTGATAGTGGCTTTTTTAATCGCTTCTTCACAATTTTCGTTACCACAGAATGGGGCCAAAATTAAACATTTATCATTTAATAGTCGATTGAATTCTTCCATTGTATCAACAAGCTTGAGTTTATCATCCCGTTTTTTTTTTGCAGTCTCAAAAAGATTTTTTTGAACTTCTTCTAATAATTCTTTCACTGATTCTTTAGCTAATTCTAATTTCAATGATTTTTTAACAAATGTATCACGTCTAATAGCTACAAATTCACTTTTTTCCAAATCTTTAGGTCCCAATTCAATTCTAATTGGAACACCTTTAATAAGATAATAAAAACGTTAAAATATTTTATGAATAATATTTTACGACTTATAATCTCAATATTCTTACCTTTCAGCTCCCAGTGGCTATATTTCCAACCAGCTGTATTATGATCACTTGCATCGAGTTCAGCAATAATACCACTTTTTGATAATTCAATTTTAAGTTTTTGAGCTGCGTCTAATAATTTCATTCGCATTTCATCACTTGTATTCACGGTAAGACCACAAGGTATGATTATAACTTGAATAGGTGCAACACGTGGTGGTAATACTAAACCTTTATCGTCTGAATGTTCCATTACCATCACACCTATAGAACGTGTGGTCAAACCCCATGAATTCTGATAAACATATTCTTTATTACCATTCAGTGAAAGAAAAACAATTTCAAACATTTTTGAAAAATTTTGACCGAGATAATGTGATGTAGCCGCTTGAATACCACGACCATTTTCCGATATAAAACCTTCAATTGTGGTTGTCATATCGCCACCAGGAAATTTTTCTTTTTCCGTCTTTTTTCCTTTAATTACTGGTATAGCTAACAAATATTCATAGACTGATGCATAATGATCTAATATTTTATACACTTCTTCGATTGCTTCATTTTTTGTTGCGTGTGCAGTATGACCCTCTTGCCAGTAAAATTCTCTACTTCTCAAGAATGGTGTCGGATCTTTGAATTCCCATCTCACTACATTGCACCACTGATTTATTTTAACGGGAAGATCACGATGCGATTTGATACGTTTAGCAAAGTATGGATACATAACAGTTTCACTTGTTGGACGAATAGCAATCGGTTCTGGCATATCTGATGATCCTGATTTAGTGACCCATGCAACTTCAGGTGCAAAATCTGTAATATGACTCTTCTCTACTTCTAGCGATCGTTTTGACACAAATAATGGAAAAGAAACATTTTTCACTCCTTCTTGTTTAATTTTTTTATTCAGATAATCAGTGATAGTCTCCCAAATACTGAATGACCATTCCCAAAGAACATAACAGCCACTTATATCATAGTAATCAATCATTTCGGATTTTGTGATCACCTCTGTATACCATTCCGAAAAACTTTCAGATTTTTTCGTTTCTATACCTAATTTAGTTTGCTTCTTTTTCTTGTCATCAACATTTGATTTTTTTACTTGCTGTTTAGATGATTGCGATTTTTCTTTAACTGAAGGCAGTTTTATTTCTTGTGATTTATTAGATTGCTTTTTTGAGGCATTTGTTTGTTTTTTTGTTTCAGCAAATGACGCAATTTTAGACCTTAGTCTTAATTTACTCTCTTGAACTATTTTCGGATAATTGTTTAAATCAGTTGAACCATCAGCGATTGAAATCAGAACAGGCCGACTATCTAAACTAGTGTGCGACCACGCATTCTTATCATATGGTTCATCACAAATAAAGAATCCCTTTCTGATTATTTGAATAATATCTGATCGCTTTAAATTTATCAAATCCCGTTCGACAAGAAAATCGACTTTGATTTCACTCTCTTCATTTACATAATTTTCAAAATTATCATCATCTTTATCTAAAATTGGCTTTGTAATCAAATTCTCATAGTAAGCACATTGAACTTGGATAGTATTGGACGAATCTAACCAGCTAACTTTAAGTGTCTTTTTAAAATCTTTGTTCATTGGATCAAATTTACCATTGATCTCTTTAACTATGCCATTAGAATCTTTTATTATCTTTTTAATTTGTACATTGCCTAAATTCATGAATGTAACAATATCGTTCTCATTAATCTGTACAGCATCCATTTGATCGATAAGTAATTGATTACTAACATTCATATTACGTTTACCTAATTCTGGATTTTTGGGATGACAATCAACTTCAATTGTGCTGATTGAATCCAAATTATCAACATTCACTTTTACAGCATTCTCTTTTTCGATGCCCATATATCTAATTGCTTTTGGATCGATGACTTTTCGATTAAACACCCACAATTTATCCCACTCCATTACCACTACAGATCTTGAAGAACCTTGTGCGATGATAAACTCTTTCAAACCATCAATTGTTAAACCTCTTCTCAATATACCACGTACTGTAGGCATTCTTGGATCGTCCCTGTATAAATTTTACATACTAAGTAAACAAAAAATTATAAAATATTGAAATATACTTACCATCCATTGACTATCTTATTTTGAACGAACCAGGTTAATTTACGTTTCGATAAAACCGTGTGTGTTAGGTTCAACCTTGAATATCCGTAAATGCAAACTTTTCGAAGATTAAGTGCTTCAATAAACCAAAAAAATTGCTGATCACGATCCATGTATTCTGTTGTCCGAAGGCTATGCGTAACACCTTCAAAACTATCTACGATTGGGCAGGCAAAATCGTATGTTGGATAAACTTTATATTTAGAACCAGTACGAGGATGTGGACTGTTTTTACAACGATACATTGTTGGATCTCTTAAACACCCATTGTCTGACTTCATATCAATTTTAGCGCGGACACAACATTTTTGACCATATTCCGTTCCTTTTTTCATTTCTTCCCACATTTTCAAATTCTTCTCAACACTATTTCTACGATTTTTAGATTCGATTCTTTGCTCACGTTCGATTTTGATTTGATCAGCTGATGTATCATCTACATAAGCATTTCCTTCTTTTAACATATATTCGCATTTTTCGAGCATAATTTCAAAATAATCTGATGTATATGAGCAAATATCTGGTTTGATACGAAGCAAATCTACATCTTCCTTAATCACATCTTCAAAATCTTCTTTTTCTTTCTCAGGATTTGTATCATCAAAACGAAATATAAATTTTCCATTGTATTTGAGTTGATAATGTTGATTAAGTAAGGCAGCCTTTGCGTGACCAATATGCAAATAACCGCTTGCTTCAGGTGGAAAACGCACCACTACTTTACCTTGCTCGGCGCCTGGTAAATCAACGTATTTACCTTCTTCTTTGCTGACAATATTTTTAGATTCTTTAGATTTAACTGATATAGATTGGTTGGTTGCTATTAAGAGAAATAAAAATAAATGTAAATTTATATATAGAAAATTAAAATAAAACTATAAAAAACACGTAAGCATTAATTTTATAATAATTTTAATGAACTTGCAAATAAACACATAAATAATATATTTCAAGAATATTAAAATCATTTGCATTACTAAACTATTTAAAAATTTAAAAACAAAAAAAAAATTACTTTTTGTTTTGTAAAGACTTAATAAACGAAGGGAATTTTTAACACTATTTTCAACTCTCTTGAACCATTTTTTAAGGCGGTCACATTCAATTTGATTATCAAGATAGGCAAGTTTAGACCAAAGAAACAAATCTGCAACTGTCAAATTTGAACCTAAAAGATATTTTTTTTCATTTAGTTCATTGTCGAATTTCGTGAAAAAATCAGGCGAATTATCATTGATGATTAAATTAACTGCTATATTTATTTGTAGAGCATCATCAGATGAATATAGGTTTGTTGGTTTGTTGTTTAGATTGATTAAAAGCTGAATGATTGAAAATGGTTTCAAATTTTGGTTTAATGGTTTTGAATCTATTATAACATCAATGCCTGCATTTGTATTTTGAATTTTATTTTCAGTAGATTTTATTGTTACAGGCAGTTGGTAATCTTTGGAAAGTAAAGATGCTGTCAAAATTACAGGTGTGTAAAGAAGATGATTTTCTTTTGGATTATACAACAATTCAACATTAGATACATTCATTTTCAAAAAAATTTACTAAAATAAAAAACTATTTAAAATTTAATCAAAGCAATCAGTCTAAAAATAAAAATTGCATCTAGTGAGAAATTCCGGTATTCGCTTCCTTATTACAGAATTCTAGCCACGTTTTAAAACGCTAACATTAATCTTGGCTAAGATCAATAATTTTTTTATGAGCGCCAATTTCAAAATTATTTTCTATTTTTTTTTACAATTCTAAATGTCCAAAAGTTAATATTTTTCGAAATGTAGCTTGAAAAGAAATACAACGTGTAATATAATTCAAAAGTGAATTATACAAATTTAATTTAATAGCTTATAAATTTTAGACTTCAAAAGTTTGAGAATTTGCTTAAAGAAATCAAGCAAAAAAATTATTTTAAATTCTAATCATAAGAAATTTAAATATTTAAAAAGAATAGCATTTATTTAATTATCAAACCATTTATAAATAATTTTTTATAAAAAAAATTTACATAGATAATATATAAAAAAATTATATTAAAAAAAACTCAGATTAATTTACAAATAATAAATTTATTTAGCTATTCATCTAAATGAAATTAATTTTCTCTAAGATCAGTTAAAAAACTAACATTATATAATTAAATTTACAAAAAATTTTAACTTACTCAGCTAAAATACTTATTTTATTTGAAAAATAAAATCTATCTAATATGAAAAAAGTTTGACGATTCTTCAAAAATTAAATATGAAAATCAATCTGAACAATCACATTCACATTAATATGATTGAATATATTATGTACATGAAATTGTATTAGTTTTGGATCCGCTTGCGGCTTTACTTCAACTTTGATTGTTCCTGTATAATTATCTGTGCATAGTGTCCAAAAGTGTGGATCTTGAACACTATAGACACCATCTATTTGCATAATTTTTTGATAGCATGCTTGCAATTGTTTTTCGATTTCGATTGGTGTTCGTTGCATCAGTATACTTGCTGAATTTTTCAACAATGGAATCACACTTATAGCGACAAGAACCGCGATGAACATGGAACAAATTGGGTCAGCAATCATCCATTCAAACTGATTCATTAGAATTGCTGAGATTATCACACCAACACTGCCCAAAGTGTCAGCAAGTATATGCAAGAATACACCATGCATGATTTGACTATGCGAAGATGAACTGGTTTTGATCGAATTATGATGATAGTGTTTATGAGTTGATGCTTGCTTCGAATTTGAATTTATCAATAACGGATTATCGATTTCATAGCTATTATTATTCATATGATCAGGCGATGTGTTATGATAATTTATATTGTTCGAATAAGAGAAATAATCGTATGAATTGTTTGAATGTGAATGACTATGATGATCGTGTGAATGACCATGATGATTGTGTGAATGACCATGATGATTGTGTGAATGACCATGATGACCATGTGAACAGCCTCCACTGCCTCCATGTTGAAATACAAATATTCCAACTAAATTAACAATCAAACCTAGCACCGATATGATGAACAAGCGATCATGTTTCACTTCAGGTGGTTCCATGACACGTTCGACAGCTTCGGTTAATATAAAAAATGCAATGAACAAAAGAAAAAGTCCATTCACAAAACCCGCTAACACCTCAGCTCTTACATATCTGTGATGAAAAATTATTAGAAAAATTTTAATAATTGAATTTCAAGAAAATTACCCATATGAAAATCTTTCGTTTGACTTCCACTTGGTGATGACTGATGCTACCAGGCCAGCAATTAATGCCGTACAATCGAAAAACATATGAAATGAATCGGAGATAAGACCAAGACTGTTAGAGGTCAAAAATTGATAAAAAGATTGTTCGTATTAAAAAGATAAATTGTTCTTACCTATTTGTGATGAATCCGTAAAACAATTCAACGAAAGCAAACGTTAAATTGATTATCAAAAACATGAATAAATTTCTAGAATTTTTATCTGAAAGAATAAGCCTAATAGTAATAATTGTAAGAAAAATAAAATTATCATTAGATTCTACATAATAGGAAAATTAAAAAACAATTCACCTAAGCCATCCTTGTATACTTTCTTTGAACCGATACCCTTTCGGTATTTTGAATTCTTTATTGTCATATAAAGGCAACATGATTTGTTCAATCAAATAATTGCAAAAATATTACACATTTAATACTTTTGAATATGAAAGATTTTTAAGCTCATTTATACTTTAATTTTGATAATCAAGATTGCAATTTATTTAAAATCATACATAATCAGATAAAAATTTTACTGATTTAAAATCACCAGAATTTTTAATACACAAATAAAATTTTTGTTTAATTATTTATTTTTGCTTTATTGCTCTGAGTAATTTATTATTGATTATCCAACTTTAGATGAAAAAATATTCAATTTTAATTAGTTTAATTTTAAATTTATAAATTATCTAATGTATGACAAATCCTTTTTTAAAAGAAGAAAGAAATAAATAATTTAGATATATAATGTTCTGTCGATGTGTTTATTATTTTTTTGGCCATAGAATCTAAACTTCAGTTACCAAAGCTCAGGTGGCAGTAACTTTGAATCACCAATGCTAAGCAACAAAAATAAAATAATACTATTTTCATAGTATTATATTAGTGTTGTTTTTTTTACATTCACGAAAAATTCGAATTTTAAATAATTTACAAGCGGTGATCTTTAAATGTAGGCTTCAAAATTTAATTGAAATTTTTAACAGGATTAATCTGTATAAAATGTGCAATATTTTGGCGTTTTATGCAGCATTTCAAATCTATGAATTGAATTAAACCAGAATATGAAGTTCATTTTTATGCAAATAAGAATATTTGTGTAATAAAATTGTTGTCTAAAATATGATTATTAATAAAAATAAATCAATTAAAATAACAAAATATACAACAGATTGTTTTTAAGAAGTAAATTAACAAATAAGATCGAATAATAATATAAAATAACAAAATTTACAATTAATTTTTTTAAAGAAAGTAAATTAATGAACAAAATTAATTAATTAATTTTGTCTAACCAATAATATGCTACATGGTAGAATGAAAAACTAAGTTAAGATGTTTTCTATAAATATAAATCTAATTCTAACTCACAATTTACAATATTCTAATTAATTAACTAGCATTTAAGCTAATTAATTATTAAATAAATCATCAAGAGATCAGATTCAAAAATTTAAAATAGTTTAGACTCGAATGAATTCACAAATAACAAATTCCAAAATTGTTTAATTGTAGATTAGAAAAATTTTATCTTCACATCTGATTTTTCCATTTATTTTTAATTCAATTTTTGGCTGATTATTAATAATTTTATTCATTTTTTCGGCATCTATCCGAAATACATTTTTATTTTTCCCTTTAAATCGCTTTTTTTTTTTCAACTTTTGATTTGTTAGTGATGTATTGGACTCATCGGAATCGGTTAAGGACTTACATTTTTCACTCTCTTCCCAGATTTGTTTTGCTGCACTCCTTATCGTATTATTCTTATCTATGTTTCTTTTATTCTTTTTTCGAATTGTGAAAATTTCCTCATTTTCTATTTCAGTTTCACTGTTGTCTTCGATAACTAACCTTTTAATTGTTTTTGTCGTACTTTTATTGTTTATCGGTGACATTGATTTGCCCTTTGTTTCTGCGTTTGTTTTAAAAAATTGTTGATCAAAAGTAGATAAATGAGATTGGGCCTGTAAATTATGATTGGGCGACGGATTGTTGAATGTGATTTGTTCAGTTGTGTTAAAATGAATAGGACGTTGAGAGGCTGTTTCAGATAGCGAACAATCATATGTTTGTATTTCTACAGCATCAGGTTCGATAGAGTTTCGAGAGGTAATTATAGGTGGAGGACTATCCAATGTTATTGTTTCAGTTATATTATGTTCGTTTAAATTTTGAGAGATAATTACAGCTGAAGAATTGCCTAATGTTATAGCTTCATATGTATCAGATTGACCTGGCTCTTGAGTTATGAATTCAGTTGATGGACGATTTAATGTTATTGGTTCGATCATATCAGATGATTGAATAGAAAACTGAGATGTAAATTCTAAAAGATTTTGTGGTGAATAAAGTTCATTTAATTTATTATTAATTAGTACCATAAATTTCTCCATTTCACATTCAGTTTGTAAATTATTTGATTCTTCGGCTAGATAATTTATAAGTACTATGTGAAATGGATCAGTTGGATTTAAAGTTGCGTGATTTTTTTTGAGCAAATCAATTGAAGTGAATTTACTATTGATAATTGAACAAAAATCTTTAATGAATGGTGCTATTCCGAATTTGATATAAGAAAAGTACCTTTGCAAGTAATCTTTGAAAAAATCAGCAATATGTCTTTCAATTGATTCTTCATTTTTGTAAATATCATCAAAACTTATAAAAAAATTTTCAATTGTTTTTTTGGCCTTTTCAATTTTCATTAATTGTGCAATAGCAAAACTTTTTTTAATTTTATTCTTAATTTCACCTAAACTGAACACTTGCTCTTCTAAATATCGTTTAGTAATAATAATAGACCATAATTTTTTGATTTGAAAATACAATGCAAGATAATCATATTGTTCACTTTCCAGTAAAGTGGGTTCTTTGAGAAGTAAATAGCCAATGTTTCCCATCACTTTACGTAATTCTTCTTCGCTGAATTTGAGATTAATTGGATCAACATTTTTAGATGGATACTTGATCTCATAATTCAATCTGGTGTGAAAATTATCAAAAATGTAATAATTCACAATGTAAATGAAATTAAGATACGCATCATTATTTTCTCGTAAATTTTTGTCGACCAGATTGATCAGATTGTTTTTTTCAGGTGAGATAGTTGGATTCCAATCTTTGTTCTCATTGATTTGCCGTATAATTTTCGATGTTGGGCCAAAATATCGAAAACTGTGCTCCAAGATTACGTTGATAACTTCGTCAAAACCTTGTTTTTCAGACATTAGGCTAAATATATTATAATGGCCTATTAATTCTAGAAAAATTTGTTTGTATATAAATCAATTATAAATTAATTTTTGATTACAAGTTGTCATTAAGATAAATAATAATAAAGTCTAATAAAAATTATACTTGAAAACAAAAAAGTATGTTTTTTTTTTAGTATTTTTGAAATATTTAAAAGAAAAGAGCGCCATTCTATGTCTTGAATAAATATTGGGACCGTTTAAAAATATTCAATCACAAATATATTTCTTTTTTTTTTTTCTTTTTTTAAGATTATAATAGCTAAAAAAATTTACTATAATATATCAAACTAAATACTTCAAAACTATCATTTAATAAAATTTTTCTCATTTTTATCCTTTTTTTTATATCATCTTCAAAATGACTGAGTCAAATAATTAGAAATTTATATATTTACTACTTACTAATCATTTAAAAAATTTTTAACTAGCCACACAATTTTGAAATCTTCAATTGTTTATGTAATTTCATTTAATGCCAAAAAAAGATTTTTAATTATACAATTATAAAATTTATTGTCAAGGGTTATTAGGAATAAGTTATGATTGACAATTATAAAAAAAAAATTCAATCATCAAGATTTTAAATGGTCGTTTGAAATGTAAAAATCCATATCGAGATTTTTTTCTGATTAAAATTTAGGATGAATAGAAGTATAATCTGCTGAAATTTATTTCAATCTTGCAAAAAAAAAATCAATTTTATAATTTATAAAAAATGTACAAAGAAATTATTGAGGTATTATTTTTTTTTTTTTAATTTTACATGAACTATTTTAACAATTATTAGTTTTTTGAAAAATTTTTAAAAACTTCCTAGAATAATTAAGATGATCTCATAAATAGATCCAGATGATTAAATTGAGCATTCAAGGGTGTGTTTCCAAGATTGTGTATAGTTAAATCATTATTTATAAATAACGAGTTTGGTGTTAACATAGTGGATAAATTGGAACGATTTTCTTGCTGTTTGTTTACAAGCTGATTTGAGCTATTAAAATTAGAAAAAAATTTTTGTAATGGTAAATTTACACTATTTGATTTATTGAAGAATGCATTTTGAATGGACAACGAATTGTTAGGCGAACTATTCGCTATTGGTGTCTGATCTTTACAAAATGAATACAAGCCATTCGAATTAAATTGACCGTTTGTGGTTGAATTGACTATATTGTTTAAGTCAGTTGCGTTTAGATTATTTGCATTTAAATCTGTGCCAAATACAGAACTATTTATAGATAATGAATTTTTCATTAGTGAACAATGTCCGAATTGGTCTCTAGATGAAATTATTGAATTCGGCTTTATTATACTATTTAATGAACTAGTCATTGTGTTTTTCGTATTATTTAGTGAATTTGATAAACTATCTACTTGATCAGGCTTGCTATGCTGAGTTTCTTTGTGTCTTCGTAGATCAACTTTTCTTTGAAATGCGCGCGAACATATTTCGCAAGAGAATGGCTTAAAGCCTGTGTGCTTCCTGGAATGAGTTATCAAGTTTGAAGATTGACTAAACGACTTCCCACACACAGTGCATTTGTGCGGTTTTTCACCTGTTTGACGAAAAAATTATCAGTTGAATTTGATTTGATTTTATTAATAAAAAAAAAACTTTTTTAGCGTAAATAGATATTAAAAAAAAGGAAAACTTGTTTCCCATTTTCAAAAATTTTATTAAATTACTAAAGTATATCATTATTAGAAAAAAGATAGCATGAGAATAATTAGCTTGTGATTTTTATTTTTAGAATAAATTTTTTGAAAGATCTGCTTTTATTTAAATTTTATGAATTCCCTAAACAAAAATTACAAAATGAAAAGGTCAAATTATTAGCTTTTCAAAAGGATCGTAAAAATTCATTAATTTTGTGCTTTTAGCCTTAATTGTCAATTCAATGTCTTTTTTGTTCACGGCGTAGTCTTTAATTTTTTTTATAGGATATATATGTTTTTTTCTTCGAAATTGAATTTTTCATTCCTAAACTGTTCATTAAGTTAAAAAAATTCTAAGAAGAATTATCATTAACAAAAATAGTGTGTTTAGAATTTTTAAAAAGCAAAAGAAATTTCGACTAGATCTTTTCTCTAAGGAATTTTCAAATAAATTGTCTAATTTTAGATTTACTAAAAAAAAACAATCAAAAATTTAAAATCACCGAAAGTTTTTACGAATTTAACAAAAAAGTTTATTTAAAATTAAGAGAGAATATTTTTTTTTTGACAGAAAAATTTCAAATTTTTGAAATCGATCAGCAGATTTAAAATTTAACTCATAAATCGTACTACCAAAGCTGACATAACTAAAAAAAATGTAAAAATTTTTGATATTTTTACTTCGATCTTTTTACTTTTTAAATTAAGTGCGCTGTCCTTTGTATATCAAGGTATTTCGACACTTTTGCTAAATTCAACATAGTTTACACGTATTTTAAATTTATTCTGCAAAGTAATGTTATTATCTCGAATATGGACTCTATGTATTGTTCTAATATACACATAAGTGTGTAAATATAATTCAAATCATATTCTTGCTTAAATTTTAAATTATTTTTCAACAAAAACTTCAAAAATTAGTAATTCATTTTAGTAAAATTAGAATAAATTAGATTTATGAAAAGTTTGACACCAAATATATCTGAATTTTTTTTATCGGCAATCTCGTTTTGCGAATTTTTTTTTAAGAATTTTCTTTTCAAATCTATACTTTTTTCTCGTTCAAACTATAAAATAAGCTCTCTAAACGAATTATAAATAATTTCTCTCAGTCTAATTTTTTGTTCTTGGTTTTATAGTTTCAAGATTTCAAACTTGATTATTGTTTGAACGTTGATGAATTTAAAATAATTTTAATTGTAAAACAATTTTCCAAAACGATTCGATAATTTTTTTTTGTCCTTCAGAACAAACGATTTCTAAACATAATGATCGGAAAAATAGCAAAAAAAAAAA
>BLXL01001119.1:0-19425 GCA_023170135.1 Acarapis woodi
TGAATTATGAATTTTTTCAAACTTTTTGAATATCGCAGATCATTGACGCGAATCTTACTAGATATCTCTGAAAGTTGAATTGTTCAAGCCAATAAAAAATGTTTGACGCAAAATTTTTAATTAGTGAAAATAATTAAAAATCCGAATTCAGTCAGAATCAACAGGTTGTCTTCAAAATGAAATTTTGAACATTGAAAAGAGAAATGTATCATCTAACGCAACAAACGCTCAGAGTTTTAATTAAAAACTTTAATCATTCGATTTAAGACCATGCACGAGTTTTTGTTTGTATATATTCCATAAGTTTTGATTGGCGAAATTCTTTTAATTTTAATCGTTTACCAAAATTAAAGATCATTAAATTTTTTTTTCACTTCATAATATTTTAGATGACACCATTTAGATTGTTTTTTGGACAACTTATTTCATTAAATCAATGAAAAATTTGAATTAGCGATATTCAATTTTATGTCTATTTTAAAAAAAACAAAAAGAAAAGGATGCGACACTTATTTTCAAAAAGTACTAGAACACTTCAAAGCACAAACAAACTATATTGATCTCACATTCAATTTAAAATCTTATTCATTGATCAAAGAAAATTTAAATTCTGTTTAGAGTATTTTCTAATAAATAGTAGTCGGCAAGTGATTTTCAATGTTTGATACATCCTATAATGCTTTCTCATTTGTAGTAAGCGAAAACATTTTCAATGATTTTTATATATTAAATCTGTATTCTTCGAAAAATTAAAAACCGTACATTACGAATATTGCACCATAATACGAGCTCCATTACATATGTCACACATATACGATTTTTTTGTTGTGTTTGTTAACTCAATGAAAAAATACCGTATTGAATAGGAACACTCTATATTAAGCCATATTGGAAAATTTTTATTAGAAGTACGTAATACAAGCTAATATTTTAAATTGAAAAAATTTTCGTATTATATGATGAAGATTTTTTTTGAGAAAAGCATATGACAGAATAGTTTTTTTCAAAAAGCAAATTTTAAAAAAGTTGAAAGAATTTACAGTCAAGCTAAAAAAGAAACATTTTCAAATGACCGGCTCTTGGAGGTAAAATAAATTTTATTCATTTTTTGTATGTTTTTAATATTTATTTTATAAAGTTTGCACGCTTTTTCACTTATGATCCAGGTGTAAATAATGCATTTACACTTGACTTTGGTGTTGACTGACTGTTTAACGATGATGGTCCGTATATAACGATTTTAAGTAAATTTTTAATTTTTTTCGTAAATTTATAATTACCAAGAAGGTTAATTTTTCTTTAAATAACAAAACATTCTAAATAATATTTAAAAACATATGGCATTTTTTAATCGATTCAAAGTAGAATTATTTTATAAGTTCGTCTAAATTTCAAATTTCGAAATTTTCATGAGTGTTGCTAGAATAGAATTTATAAATTTGCAAATATATTAGTGAGAATGTGCTAGTGTTATAATTTTACCTAACGATTATTATTCGAAACGATTTAGATTTTTTATTTTGTATCTTCCTGCCTAATCAACTATTGATTAATAATGAACAATTTAAAATAACTGATTCATTTGACAAAGTTATGTAAACAATATTCAGGAGGATGAGAAAACTTACATACTTATGTCATTTTGCTAAGTATTTAAGTATTTTATTCATAAGAATTTTATATTCCTAAACAATTTGGAAATTAAATGACAGTTCTATGTCAATTTATTTTTTTTCTTTCATTGTCAAATAACATATCACTCAAAATTATTTGAAAGATTTTATTAGTAAGAAAAATTTTTTTTTACTGAGAATTTTTAAGAATGCTTCAAATTGAAGCTTTTCAGATAAATTTTTCAAGCAAAATAATTATGATCTATCCGATTGCTAAATTGATGAATAGACATTTGGTGTATTCAAGTTGGCATTTTCAAGTTTAAAAATTTTAATGACCAAGTTTATAAACTTGCTTCAAATATGAATTACCGGTACAGAAATAATTTTTTTTTTTCGTTAATTTTGCCTCTTTTGAATTCATATATTTTAACTGCTTATAGATAATTGTGTAAAGTAGAAAAAAATAAATATTTTAAATGTAAATCATTTGAATTTTCATCGAATATAAAACAGGTAAAGAATATTATTTGATATTAACATGCCAGACAATATCATATTGAACAGGAAAAATAATAAAAAAAATAATTTTCAACTATTAGTTACGTTTAGATAAACATAGACATAAGAAAATAATTATGATTCAAATTCAGAAATTCATTTGCTGGAACACTTTGTAATCATATACTTATGAAAAGAAAACAGAAAAAAAAATTTTATTATCATTATCACCGATCGAGTTATTCAGTTTTTTTTCAATTATATAAAATTAGTCTTTTCAAACAGGCTTTTTAAATTTTATTATCGAGCCGATCATTATTGAAAAATTTTTCGATATATAAATTTTAATGCAACAAGTTATAGATTTTCTTATTTATATAGCATAAATTTAAATTAATTTGTTTTCTTTTTAATATAAATTTTTTCAATAAATTCTTTAGATAAATTTTGAGGCGAAATTTATTAAAAAAAAAAAAAAATAAATCACAAATTTAAAAATCATTAAATTTTTTGAGAAACATGAGCAATTTAAGATATTTTTGTATAGTCTGCTTTGAGAGATGAGATAAACTTCAAAAAGTTTCGGAATGAAAGATACAAAAAAAAAAAAATTTTTTTCAACACAAAAACACTTGAACATGTGTATATAGATGTATCTTTGATCAGCATTTGAATCTGAAGATGGATTAAACCTGGATTTGAAGTTGCAATAAATAAACTAAAGACCAAAAAGATGGTTATGTCAAGACTAAATTTTTTTTTAAATTTTTTTTATCAAACTAGAGGTCGCTTGGCTAATTTTAAAAATCAAGTGTTTTTTTGATAGAATTTTTTTTTTTTAAATTACAAACCAATTTGAATAAACTATTTTTCAACATATCTAATAAATTATTTTATACTGATTATTATTAAATTTCATTATATAATTATTATTAATATTAATACAAATCTTAAAAGCACATTGACTAAAAAAATGTGAAAAATGGAAGTAAATTTCTTCTAAGTATAGAATCTATTACATTTCAAACATATGACTACTGCACTGAGATCAATTAGATCAAAAGTTAAGAATATTCATCTTTTTCAAGAAAAAAAATGGTAATTATAATTTTACGTACACAGGTGCATTCGCTAGGCGGCGTGTTTCTGTAATGCAAAAGCTAAATTATGGTACTCTTTTGACTGATGAACATTAATTCAATAAAAAATAAGCAGATGTATAGACAAACAATGTAAATTTTGAAAATATTGTTTTTAATGCATTCTAATTCTTTGCCCATGTTTCGCTTAATGAATTGCTCAATAATAGACTAAATTTCATATATTTTCAAAAATTACAAATTTGATCCTCCAAAGAAAATCGCCAAAAATTTTGCTGAAATTTCTTTTTAGAATTTGATTCTTAAAATTTGGTCGATTATTAAATCGTAATAAAAAATAGTCAAAGTCAAGAACAAAAAAAAAATACAGTTTTTCAAAAATAATCGAAGAACCGAAATACATAAATTTCTAAACGCATAACAATTCTTCACTAAAATTCAGTATTTTTTTCGGTATGTCTTTCAGGTTTCCTACCTGCTTCCTCAAACAAAAAAAAATATACAATTTGAAGATGAACATTAAGTTTGATTAGAAATTTGTTTTCTTTTTGGTTTGCAATTTAAAAACTAATTGTGAAATTACTTGTAGAGCTTTGAAAAAAGAGTCGGATAAGTTTTAAACTTTACCTGACTAGTATAAAAAAACCTGGAAAACAAGCTTTGTTATAAATTTTTGCTTATTTTATATTAAATTTATATTAAGAAACTAAACAATGTTAATAACATGTTTGAATAATATAATGTCCATATCGCCTCCCAAAATTCACTTTAATGAGCTTCTCTCACACAAACAGCGCTTATACACGTACTGAGAGAGGGTAACAAAAAAATATTTTCTTGCCGATATTAAGTTTTAAAATATCAAAAAGTTCAAAGAAAGAACAGTTAAAATTTTGGTAAGAAGAATTCTACGCACAAATATTCACCTTTCACTCAACTGATTTTCTGATTTTAATTATTAAAAAAAAAAAATTTATTCAAAATATTTTAAAAATCATTTTCGAAATTATCTGCTGTTTTTTTGCCATGAATGACAAAGTAATTCATTTTAAAAAAAAAAAGCCTAATTTGAAATTTAATTATGTTTTTCTAAAGAAATTTATTATATTAGCATTATGACCAATAAAAAATGCTATTTAATTCACATTTAATTACTAGACAACAGTTAGTCAAAAAAAATACATTAATTGATTAACGAAAATTAAATTGGTTTTTAAAAATATGCTATTGTATTTCGTTTCGAAAATAATGTTGAAAAGACCTAAAAAAGTTTACCTTATCTAATAGTCCAAAATATTGATATCCAAAAATTACACCAACACTTAGACATAAACAGAAATTTTAAAGATTCTTCAAATATTTATTAAAATTTTATAAAAATGTTTATTCAAATCTAAGTTTAAAGTCATAAATTTTATAAATTTATAATTAGTTTAAAAATTTCATAATTCATATTAATTTAATAAAACAAAGTGAGATGGGCTATGTGAATAAGAAATTTCAATTTGATTTTATATTAACTTTAAGTGTACTTATATCAAAATTCATTCATTGGTATGACAAATTTGATAATATCAATAAATCTCCTTATTCTCTTTCTTAAAAATGTTTTGGCCTGGAAATATAAAATTTAATATAAGAGTTCAAATAGAGAGAAAGAAATAAATAAATAAAAAAACCTACCTTTTACATGCTTGTTGCAAAATTGATTCGAAGGTCTGCTATTTTAGATTCAAAGGTTTAACTGCTTAAATAATTCTTAAGCGGTATAAATTGATTCAAATTCTATAATTTGTTTTCTCGATTCAAGTTATGATCATCTTTTCTTCAAAAAATTATTTATTTTATATGAAAACTTGCAAAAAAACTTGATATTTATCATGAAATTTTAAATTTGCTCTTTTTAAACTAATCTTTTTTTAAAAATAACTATACAATTTAAGACTATCATACTTTTTTTTACTAAAATATTGGCTGCTTTATTCATCAATACTGTAATTATTAAATAATAGCCAATAACTACTATTCATGAAATTTGATGACTTTACTGTTTAACACTTATTCATAATTTCTAATACGTGTAATAATTACTTATCAAATTTGTTCAAGTTGATGATCAAGTATTTATCTAATTTTAGATGACAATTATTCTTTATGAATTCGTTCTGTAAAAAAGAATTAGTGAAATTAAATTTTAATCTAATAATTAATTACATTATAAAAAAATTAAAATATTGTGATGATTGAAAACAGGTAAATTTTTTGTTTGAAATATTTTTGAACCTGTATTTTAGAACTTAGACAAGTTTGAATCGATAAACTTTATTTTGAGTCGTTGATTTCTTTTTTTAGCCAATGTATGCATTAAAATAGTAATCATGACCAGAATAATAAAATTCCCTATATGTTTGACACATATGTCACATCATTTAATAAAGAAATTTGATGAAAATATTTATTGGAAACAGGGGTACAGAAATTCTTTCATTCAATCTAGACACAACACCTGAATATTTTAATTAAAAAAAAACTAAATTTAAGGCGACAGTATTTTTGCATTTATCTTAATCTAAAGTATTATAATAATGCCTGACTATTAGTTACTCATTAATTAGTGTTTAGAAGTGATTCACTTATTAGCAGTTTGAAGCGATGTTGATAACTGTATCTTTAAAATTCGTTTTTTTCAAATTATTTATTTGCTGCAGAATGTGTTTAAGGGTAAAATTTTTGCATTTTAATTTGAAAGCCAAATTGAGTGAGTTAGTATAGTAGATTCAATCTTATTATTATTTATATGTGTACACAAATTTATTCAATATATATGTTCTAGTAGGTAGCTAAAAAATAGAGATATCTTGCTAGAATGAAAAAAAAATTATGCTTTCGTGGCAGGTTTTTCCTGCATCGTTTTTTTATCATTGTCTTAAATCGTCTTGTTCTGCTTTTCTTAAAAACTCAAATGTCATATGAACGCCATATCAGAAAAAATTAAGCGCGTTTTTAATCATATATTCGTGAATTAAAAAATTGAAGATGCTAAGATGACTCGCGTAGTGAATATTCTAATAATCCTAACAATTTCGAATCGAAACTTTACATTCAAAGTATCAAATTTAGCAAATGTTAAACCACAAAAAATTTTAGGATTTGTCTCAAAATACTGTATGATTTTCATCATTATTATTTAAGTTCATTTTTTCCTTACTTGCTTGAAACTGCAAAAATTTTAGTTTTTGAGGAAGAAATTAACTTCAATATTTTTATTCATTTGGCTTTTCCGACGATGGTCTAGATTCTTGATCGAACTATATACTCTAATTATTCGTATACTTGATTTTCAAATCGATTGGGTAAAAATGGATAAAACAAATGGAGTTTTTTCGAATGTGAAAGTTTGAACACATCTTAATAAGTATTCTGATTGCGTTTTGTGTCAACAGATTGAAGTTCAAAATAAATATTTTAGTGTAACTTTATTAAAGCTCTTCAAAATATAATAAAAGATGCACTTCGCTTTGTAATTTAATTATTTTCAAATCAAATGCATCAATTAAAATGATTCCAAAATAAAAAATGACCATAATTTCTTTAAGAAAGTTTGATTCAACGTTGTTTTTAAAGTGAAATTAAAAAATCGCAATTTTTTTTTTGAGGTGATCAATTTTCTTCTATTTTTTTTTCAAAAGTGTTTAATTTTTTACATCATCGATTCAAATAAATGAATAAAATTAATTAATCAATTTTTAAAACATTCAATTGATTGTCAAATTTTAATTAAGCTGAGCAATTACGTAATTTTTCAAAATATTTTATTGCTTTAGAATCTAACACAAAAAATAGTATAAATATATTTGAACAACGTAAATTGAATGATGAGGTTGCAATTAATTATTTATTGATTAATTCAGATTGAATTTCAGAATTCAAAATAAAAATAAAATTTATGTTTAATCAAGCTCTCAATAATTTTGACTTGATAATTAAGCACAAAACATAATTCAAAATTAAGAACAATGATGTTTATTTTAATCTATTGTAAAGAAGATATCCAAATAAATTTATTTGCTAATTAGTCAGTAAAAATCAATGTTAAGAGGTGAGTAATTTGCTAAATACGAAAAATTGACTAAGAAGTAAACTTTTAAATTACTTACCGGTAGCAAATTTAAAAAAATAATGCAATGAATTAATATAATTTACAACCGAAAATTTTGAAGTATATTTTTAATCAAGAGGTACGAGCCATTGAAAATACATGAATGATAAAGTAGTGTGTGATCAATAGATTGAAAGACATATATAATTAAAAAAATCTTTATTTTGAAATCGTTGTATTGAAACGATCAAAAGTAGATCGTTGAAAATATTTTAAAAATTTTGACGAAATCAATCGATAAAAAAAAAAAATTTATTCAGCTAATTTTTTAATAAAAAAACGTTTGAATTATGAATCAAAAATTTATAGATCATGATTAGCTTTGCCAACCCGATCTTTTATAATCAAAGTAATTCTGTTATTTGAGCTTTCAAACGATATAGTATGCGTATTAAAATTTAACGCTTTGATTAATTGAAAAGCCAAAAATAATTTTTTATTCATTTGAGATTTAAAAAATTGTAAAATAAGTATCATTTTTTTTAAATAAAAAGATTATGTTTTAATATATTAATTACAACTTTTTTCAAATCCAAGAAGTTGGTCACAAAAGATGCTTAGACACTCTCGTAGTGTTTATACTTCCTACTTTTGATCTGATGATTTCACTATTTTCCTGGTTTGAATGATTTTTCTTGATTTGAAAAATTGAGCATCACTTTTTTTGCTATTATTTGTATATAAGATGTATTTAGATTAATTCTAATTAGATATGATAAAAATTCGGAGCTTTTTCTTAAAATATCTAACTATCGGAATCAAAATGATAAATGGACATGTTAAGCAATAAAAAAAGGATGAGTTGTGACACATTTATTAAAAATCTTAATAAGGCTAAAATTCTCATATTGATGATAGACGGTAAATTTTTAAAATATCTACATCAAAAAAAAATCTTAAATTGCTTGAGTATAAACAAACTGGTTAATTTATATTTTTATTAAGCGAATCACTAAATTTATATCTATATCATTAGAGAAAGTGTAATTAGCTATGGGACATTTGTGGAAAAAAAAATTTATTATTTGAAAATTAAAAATAGAAAAATTTCTTCGTCATAAATTTTTTATTTGAGATGATATATAAACTCTTAAATGATTAAAAGAATATTGATCAAAAGATGTAAAATTTATAAAGGCGCTGTAATAATTTTAAAGTAATAACTAATTAGTCTTGAGGGGTTTCCTAATTTAAAAATTCAATTCATCACTATGATATGTTTGAAACAAATGCTACAAGCTTCTGTGTGAGAAATTTTTCTCTAAATCGATTGTTTCTTAATATAAAATCGAAAAAAATTTCGTTTTACATTCTTGATTTAAATATTTATTTAAAACATTTCATGCGATTCATATTTGCCATTGAACGATGTAATAAGTACTTAATTTACATTTTTTTTTTAATTTATTCAATTAACGATGACGACTCGAATCAAAGAACAACAGCAAAATTATTAGAAATTCGTTTTAATGAATCAATATTGAATCATATTTTTTGAGATGACAACTCTTTACGTGCTAATTATTTAAAAGTATACAAAAATTTTTATTTCAGACAGCGTTTAAAATTTTTATCAATTATAAGTTATTCCATATTTGAGTATCCTATTTATAATGAGTTACAAAAAAATGACCCTAGTTCTTACTGACTGATATTGCCTAATCGATCGAAATAAACTTGTATGAAAATTTTTTTTTTGAATTGATGATCGAAAATTCAATAGAGATTGAATTAATCAATTAATCATACATTAATTAAAATACTATCCTGAAATATGTTAACTTAGTATTGTCAATTTTTAATGCATTAATAAGAACACTCTAATGATTAATCATTGTATGTAGCATCATTTAATGTTGATAATCAATTATAATTTCTCGAATCAAAATATTTTTAGCTCAAATTCATCAACAATTTTAGCTAATAGCAGTTATTAGCATCAAGTAGAATTTTTCTAAGAAAAAATTTGCAAATTAAAACCTTAAAAATTTCAAAGAAAATTAAAATTTTCTAGTAAATTTTATAAGTGAAAATTATGTAAAAGTATCAAAATTGAACTTTATTTATTAGTTTTAAAAATCAATAGTTATGATTTTTTTCTAAACATGGCCATTTTAATTAGGAAGAGAACGGAAAATTTGTAAATTACATTTTAAATTAAAATTTCTTAAATTAAAATATAATTTTTATTATTTTATTTATCATATTTGACAAATTATTTATCAAACTAACCTAAACATTAATTATTTGACTCTTAATAATCTATAAAATTATACTTACAAGACTAATTAAAACTTTTTTGAACTTTGTTTAAATATTTTAATTGCAAAAAAATATTTTAAATATATAATTGATTAGAAAAAAATTATTTTTTAGAAAAGTTCAATCAAATCAACATTTGCTGAGAAATTGAATTTTCTTTTTTTTGCTAAGGTGATTTTATAATTTAATATGTTTTATAAATCTGAAACTGATTCAAAGTTCGTGCGCATAATTTTTATATTGAGTACTATTCAAAAAGTCATAATTAAATATTTCTGAAATGAAATACGCAATTAAAATATTCGCTCGTATAAAATGATTTTTATGATTATCAACTTCAAAAAGCTGAAATTTATCATTATCATTTAAATAAGGACCTAAATTTTAATATTTCTAATATTTCCTGGATAATATAAACAATTCCAGATTATTATTTTCGAAAAAAAAATTTTAAATTGACTGGATTAGAAGAAAATTTCACGATTTGATTTTAAATTTTAAATTTTAATATTTTTTGAGTTTTCAAAAATTCCAGATTAGTGATCAAATCTTTGGAATTGTTTTTAAGCTTGAAATGCTTTCAAACTAAAAAAATCGAATCAATATTATTAGTGTTTAAGTAGATTATAATTCGAATCAATTGATTTTGGTTATAAAATTAAAAAATTTGATAATTAATTAGTTTCATCATAAACATAAATTACTAAAATGCTATTTTATAATTTTTTTATTGTTATTAAATCGTTTATGCGATATGTCGAATTTTCCGAATTATTACTAAATTGGGTAAACAAATCATTCTATTTCACTAATGATTTAGTTAAAGAAGAAAGATTGTTTTTTCAAATCAGTTCTTGATCGAATTTAATTTGATCTAGTATATTGTACCATTCTTATTTGGAAAGCAATCATAAGTTCTTTTCCTTATAAACTTAATTCTATTAAAATAATTTTTCACCAAGCCATTCTTAAAGATTCGATAGAATGAAATATTAATTTATTGTAAATTTATCAAATTTAAGATTTAAAATAAACAATTTCTCTATGGATTTTATTTTTTTGTGGGAAATTGTTAGTTATAGCAAAAGGACATTATTTAATAGTTGTAAATTTGAAAAATAGATGGTGCATGTATCTGTATTTATGATATTTCGATTAGAATATATAAATCTATTTTTGATATTAATGTTACAAATTATTTTATTTTCATATTTGATTTTTCTCAGGATTAAAATTCATATCTATATTTTTAATATTTTAATTGCTCTATATTTTGCAGCATGTTTTTTTCGAAAATTTTATATCTTTAATAAATCAATTATTTTTTTCATTTAATCCATAAATGATAAATTTATTTTGTCATACTTGAAGATTTTTTGAACAAAAAATCAAATAAATACTGGAAAATACAAAATATGAAAATCAAAATCCATTTTTAGATAAGGACTTTAGAATAGATTGCGTTTGATATTTAATTTATTCGCCCGATTTTAATAATATAATTATAGTTTATATTAAATAAAATAAAATAAAATAGATAAATATAGTTTATATTGTTATTGCTAGGGACTAAACGGGAAAATATGGTTATTTGTTCAATAAGCGATAAGATTCAATAAACAATGAGAAAAAATGAAAAAACAATCACTGTTTGACGCTAATTATAAAAATAAGTTTATTTTTCAATTCAAAATTTTAATTTTCGCTTATTCATTAGAGAAAACTTATCCAATTAGATGATTATTCGATTTTAAGCTTTCACCATAAATTTCCTAATGAATTTTCACTTTATTTTTTTCTCAATTCCATGAAAATGCAAGTGTTATTTTCGATTTTAGTCCAAACCCTTTGCTCTTGAAAAAAGAATAATTAAAACTTTGTTTGAAAATCGTCAGCATAAATGAAATCAATAAAATTGATTAAAATGATTTAATAAATTTGTTATTCGAGAAAGAAAATTAATCCAAGTTACCAAGATAAATAAACTGAACGATTTTTATAAATTGAAAAAAAATCTATCTTATTAAAATTACTTAAATATTAAAAAAAATAGAGAAAATAATTAAAATGAACATGCAAAGTCTTATAAGGATGTGAAAAGTCGATTTTTTGTCACGTAAATATAATATGAAACAATCAAATTCAGCACCTAACTTGAGTATTTTGAATAATGGGAAATTGATGCCCAAAAAATATGACGTTAAATTTTCAAATAAAACACTCAGATTATTTAGTACATATTCAAATAATCAATTAAATGATTTTGAATTTGATTATGAAGATGAAATTTTTCCAGATAAAGATTACGATATCAAGCGTTTAAACCGGAAAGTGATTAATTTTCCGAAAAAAAATTTCAATTATCAACATTATCTAGTACACAAACAGACTTCAATTGGTAAATTGAGCGAAAATAATTTATTTGAAAACAATGATATGATAAAAAATAAAATAATCAATTTCGGTTTACAAAAAAATTTTAGTAAAATAAATTTAATAGATATTACAGGTAAAATTTTTTTCAAAATCAGATGCTTAGATTTTTCTCTGGAAACTCTTTTGAAAATTTATTTAAAACTTAAAATGTGAAGATATCTATATAATCTGAATAGATGCATAAGTCATCTAATATTGCATTGTGTGTAATATTGATCTTCGCTTTTTATTAAACATATGGAATAAAACTTAGATGTATGAAAAATCTAACCAACTGATTTTGAAAATGAATGCAAAAGACAATAATTGTAAGAATAAAAAAATAGCGAATGATAATCAAATTAATGCTTTGCAATGTGAAGAAATTGTTGACAATGCTTCGAATAATCTACCAATTACTAAACCTGAATCAAACATCGATGGATCAAATTTCGATTTTTTGCCCGAAAGTGATAATAAAAAAATTAAAAATAATAAAATTTTATTAAAAAAAAAAAACAAAGAAGAAGCAAATGAAATTATTTCGTCTAATTTTTCATCTAATTACTCGGTTACTGCAATGTTATTGGAAGAAAATGGTCTCGCATTATCAACTATATATCGAATGTCCAGTCAATTGAAGCGTATTTATTTATTTAAAGTATTGATTTTGGGTGACGCAAACACAGGTAATTAAATTGAAGAAAATTTTTTACTTCATTTTTGATCTTTTGAAATTCTGTACCATAATTATAAGTTTTTATCAGAAATTTAAAAAATGATTAATTATTGCTTTCAGGTAAAACAAGTTTTGTTAAACGGTTTACATGTAATACATCGCCACGTTCTTATACACCAACGGTATGATTTTCAATAATATAATAATATAAATAATACAAATCAGATTATTTGATTTATAAAAACTAATTTTCAATTTACCTATGCAGATTGATTTAGAATTTTCAATGAAAATTATAAATTTGAGAGATAAACGAAAAGAAATAAAGTTACAATTTTGGGATATTTCAGGTGAAAAAAATGAGAACTTATTATCCAAGTTATTTTATAAAGATGCTTGTGGCGCAATGATATTTTTTGATTGCACCAGAGAAGCAAGTTTTCGAAATGTAGATAAATGGAAAGAACAATTGGATGCAAATATAAGATTATCAGATGGTTCTAAATTGCCTACAATTTTGGTTGGTAGCAAGGTAAGTGTAAAGATTGAAAAATTATCTAAATTTCGTACTAATAATGGCAAAATTTTCTTATTTTAAGTCTGACCTAAAAAAGGATGGTCTGTGTAAAGAAGAAAACTACATTGAAGAACACTGTCGTCAATTTGAGTTTAATGAATATTTCTCAGTATCTGCTAAGACGAATAAAAATGTAAAAGAGTCAATTGATTGTCTCATCAAATTAATATTTCAATCGAGAATGGAATTTCATTACAATCAAGAGAACAATATTAAACTTGATGAAAGTGATGAAGAGTTGAAATCTGGATTCAAATGTTTTTGCTAGATGTATTTGTTTATGAAATTCTTTTGGAATTCCGAAAAAATTCAAACATTTCTATTAAAAGAAGTATTTGAAAGTATACTTCTAATAAATTAAAACAAATGATTTAGAATTTCTAATCACATCAAAGACTTACATATATTATCAAGTAGTTTTTTTTTTTTTGTTCGTAAAATTGAATATTCTAAAATTTAATTTTGTGATACATTATCTTGCTCAATCTACTTTTTATTCAATCTTGTTCCAAATTTTTTTCAATGTGCTTAATTGATTAAAAAACTTTATATGACAATTTCGAAATTCGTTGAATAAAACAGATTTAAGTAAAGACCAGACTATATATTAAGATCACTTGTCTTAAATTTCATATAAATTTCTTGTGTTTTAAAATGATTCGTTTTTTAAACCAAAATTTAGTTTAAAAATAAATAATAATGTGGAATAATAATGCGATAGGATGAAATCTATAAAATAATATAAAAAAAGCCCTTGATAAGTTATATGGTAAAGAGGAGAGATTGATGCAAATATAAAATTACATGTGCTTCAATATATATAATAAAAATTCAAAATTTCAGAAAAATAATATTGATTAAAAAAATTTTTATTTTAAAACTAGGTTAAAAATTTAAAAATGTTTTTAAATAAATTTTTGTCTTATTGACCAAAATTTTTTTAGAAATAATTTTTGGATTAAATTTATTTTTTCACATATACAATAGATGAACAAAGAGGTCATTGAATCCATTTTTGTAAAATTATTCGCATGACATGTTTCTTATGATTGTTTGCATTATTTATAGAAAATGTATTTATACACTTAAAAAAAATTTCATAAGCAATATTTTCTAAGTATATACAATCACATTCATAAATTTCGAAATGAATCGTGTGTACATGTTTGTCATTGATGCAATGTAAATTATATCATGTGCTACAATACGAGAGAAGAAATTGAGCACAATGAATTAGTTATTAATTCGAATAATTTTTGAAGATGCTGATTCTAACTGTAATATGATTCTAATAGTAGAAATAGATCAAATTTTGCATTGAAATGTGAAAATTTTTGCAAAGATTTTTCATTAAAGAATAAAAAAAAACAAAATTCTACACAAGCTTATCATTTACCTTTATGTCTGAGGAATTTGATTACCGAAAAATGCGTGACCAGAGAGGGCTATGAGTTTAATCTGTTAACTTTAACCAAATAGCTTATAAAGCTATATTTTTAGTAATACGAAAACATATAAAAATTTTTCATCAGTTATATTAATTTAGGATTGTGATATGTCAATCGGTATATTTTATTTGAATTATAAAGAATGTCTAACTTATAAATAAACTCATTGATGAATTCCCGAGAAAGTATCAACTTAGTCCGTTTAATTTTATAGATTGAACATGTGTATTTTTGATTAAAATTCGATTTGACTATAAATAGCGTCTTTTTATCATTTACAAAATTTAGAAAAAAAAAAAACAAAATAAATATTTAGGCATCAAGACTTAAAGTGCACGAGTGATTTTTTTACATTTTTAGTTGTAGCATTTTTTTCAACCTTTATAAGACTGATTTATTATAATGAAAGATTTGACTGTCACGTCGATGTCTAAATTCGCGATTTTTAAAATCCTTTTTTATTTTTTGTTGTTTGCCATAGAACGGGTACATTCATTTATTATTATTTATTGAATGATAATACTATGTGATTATTGAATATACACGTTTAAAATGAAAAAAAAAAAACCAAAATTTGAACTGATTCAATAAAATCGATAATTGTTTAATGTACGACGCACTTATCTAATAAAATTAATTCTAGACATTAAAATCGAAACATATTTGAGTAGGTAACTTCACTTGATTATTTGTGTGATAATTGGAATATATTTGTGTTCATTTGTAAAAGTATTTTGATTTTATCAGAAGAACACTTGTCTTGTAATTTGAAAAATAGCATATTGTCATTACAAAAGTCAATTTTTTTTTAAAATAACTAGTGCTTCCGCCTTCAAGTAATATTCTTTAATGAAAAAGATTAAATTTTTAAATATTTTATTTTTCAGCTGATTTTTTAGATGAATTTATTTGATATTTTAAATTTAATTTAAAAAAAAAATAATTTCAAGTGAAAAATTTTGACAAAGCATTTCGATAAATTTTGAAAAATTTATGATAAAGATTCAATAAATTAAGCAAATTTAGAATAAAATTAAAAAAACTGAAATTTTTTCATGTACAAAAAAAATTTTTGAATATGCGAATATATAAAAAACAAAATATCAACTTGACCTAATAAAAAGGGCGTAACATCATATCAATAGGTTTTTTTGAAAAATGAATAATTTTAAAAAACAAGGGGTTACATTTGTCTTTTTTTTTGCTTTGCAAATTGAATATTTAAAAAAATGAAAAACAACAAGGACTCTGAATTTAGAAAATCAATTTTAGCGGTTCGGGCTAAAATAAAACAATAGTGATATCAAATTCAAAAAAAGTCTTCATACATCGAATTGCAAAAAGACAAATATGTTTAAAATTCCAATTGAAAAATTTCTGAATGAAATTCATTCTAGACAAATAAGTATGGTCTAATCCGAACTCGAAAATTGGAATCGCTTATTTCTGATTAGACAACAAAGAATTGTAACCAACAATTAAATTCATATAGACAATCCTTAAATAGCTAGATCAAAGTAAGTCGATCTCTACACTTAATTTATACCAACATATCTATTGTTTGAAATCAATTATTAAAAATTATTTACATTCAATACGATTGCAAAATTTTGAAAAATGAGTTTTACATTTGTCTAAGCACTACCAAAAATGAAATTAAGTAATTTTTTCACTGCTAATTAATAATAAAAAAATTAAAAAAAAAAATTGTCAATATTCAACATGGTCAGAACAGAACTCTTATTTTTTCAGTGTCATCATGAAATTTGACTTTATGGCTACTCGTCATCAAATTAGACGATAAATTTAACAATATGATGTCATCAATTCAAGAAATTGAAGCTAGAGATATAAAGGAAGAATTTTTTTTCTTTCAAAATGATATGGAATCACACTTTAGTACGCGTATAAGAACAAATTTTTTATCAATATCATCATTAATGTAGGCCGCAATCTGAATTTTAATTTTTTCAAGTATTTACAATTTCAAAAATTATTTTAATAAATGATCTTTTAATAATTAGATTTGAAGTCTATAAAAAAAATTAGGCAGAAAAATTTTGTAATCATTTACTACACTTAATCTCGAAAAAAAAATTAGATCCAAGTTCAAAAAAGCTTGCTAATTATATTTTAATTTAAACAGATTTTATGAAAGGTGCATACAGCTTATTTGTCTAATTCAAAAAATTTTTTTTTTGAATAAATCGTGCGATTTTAACAACACAAAAAACAAATTCACATCTAATAAGAATTTTATTTTTTCAATAGAAATTTTATCAGTTTGATAAATACAAAATAACTTACTCTAAAATTTAAAAAAAAAGTGCATTCCAATATGAATAGAAACTCAATTTTCTTAATATCTTAGATGATTTTAAATTCAAGATTGAAATCTTTTATTAATTCATATTTTCATTTTCGAAATTAGAAAAAATAGTCGAGAAAAAAATACTCTAGAAGAGATAACATTTCATACGCTCTTATGAAATACGATTAGATTTGTGTCTCCAAAAGTAGTTTTGGAAATTTTCTATATTCTCTTAATATAATTTCGACTTTTTTTTTAAAAAAATCCGCAAAAATACAATAAAAAAATTATATTTCTTTAAAAGTATCAAATACGCCTGCTATCAATAATTTTTTTTTCTTATTTACAGTATTTTTTCAGTTAAAACTGTTTTCAAAAATTTATATTCACATAAACGATCTTCAATTTTTTTTCTGAGAAACCTTTTTCAATATTTTAATAATATTAATAATATACATTATTCTTTGATCAGCATTTTTTGATAGGAAATTTTTTGAATTATTCGCTTAGTAATAATAGCTATAAATTTTACTATTTTACGAATCAGAATAAAATCTATATTAACAGAAGGTCATAATTTTTGTACTATCTATTGAAAACAATGCCAATTAACAAAGAATTAATTGGGTCGATTGCGAAGCAATTAAAACCAAAAGAAAATTAATTTCGAATTATCAATTCGGTTGTCAAAAAAATATAAAAATTTTTTGAAAGATAAATAAAATACTAGTTTATTTTAGTTTTATTTTTAAAATTTTCAAATCAAAATTAGTTTCATTGATTATTATCTAATTATTTTAAGCCAAAATAATTTTTTTTTTATGTTAATTTAATAAAAATTCACTAATTTATTCTTTTGAAAAATAATTCTTTGTTAATCAAGCTTTGACAATTTAAATCTTACCTGATAGATACTTTAAGTTCTATGTCAATAATTGTGGCACTTTATGAGTTATAATCCATTTACAATCTATAATTAGTTATAACAAATATAGCTAAGTAATTTTTTTTCAAAGCAAATCTTATTCGGGAGATTTTTAACTTCAGAATTTCATTGATAAGGTTCATTAGGCAAAGTTTGCATCATCGCTTACAATCATAATTTACATGGTTTTTTTTTGTCGTAAATTTGTAATATTGGGCAAAATTTTTGAATTATTAAATTCGATTTGTGTATAAAATGAAGAATTTATCGTTTTTAGAAATACAATCGTTAAGATGTGTCGGTATAACTGTTTGTATGTTTCGAATGTGAGTTAAATTAGCTAATTAAATTTACAAATCAAAATTTATTAATAATAAAGATCTATTTGCCCTCTTAATTTTTAAAAATTTTTCTGAATCTTGAAATCGATACTTATTTATTAATTCTCGACTCGCATTTACTAATCATCAAAATTATTGATAAAATAAACACAAAAAAAAACTAATTTAAATGCATAAGGCAACTTTGAAGAACTACTGATTAAAAAGAATATTTGATTAGCTAGGGAGGATCACCAAATTTTATGATTAAATTACATATATTAATTTAACATCTTTTTTATCGATTATATGTGGTGAATGCATCACCAATTTTGTACACTACGTTAATAATTTTAACATGATTGATGGAGGCAAAAATATATTTATATTTAGTCAAGTATATTTTCGTTCCAATATAAGCTTTAATTTAATCAAAATGACAATAATTGGTCTTTTCTTCAAAATCTATCGGTCAGACAAAGATAATTAACTCCATATGAAAGTAATTAAAATTCATTTTAATAATATTTTTAAAAATCTAGTCAGAAAAATGTATTGGTCGTAGATTTTTTTTTTTAATAAAACATATTTTCGAATAAATTTTCAAATCTAGAAATATTTTAAAACATATTTAGTAATAAAAATGCAAGAACCGTTTTGCAATAATTAATAAATTAATTTAATAAATGGATATATATAAAAATGCATTTGTCATTTACCTCTGTTTTCGCTAAGTGATTCGATAATGGTTAATTTTAAAAATTACGAAAAAAAAAATGCAATTTTAAGCTTAAAATACTTATTTAAAGTATGATTAGAGTGCATTGCAAAACTGTCATATGGTTTTTAAGAATTTCAAGAAAAGTATTACCATTATGTTAATCTGCCTTGTACAATAATAATTGTACAATTTAATAGCAATAAAAATTAATTTTAACATTAAGAAAATTTGTTTACTTGGCACACTAAATTTCATGATTTTTTTAGTATATTTAAAGATAATAATCGTACTAAATCACCAATTACAAATTTTATGTTATGCTTTTTGCAACATTATGTCAACTGCGTGCTATCATGTGTCCGTTAATTAAATTAGTATAGTTTGCTTTTTATTC